>JXSR01S021974.1:0-12235 GCA_000969725.1 Ophiothrix spiculata | reverse complement strand
ATGACCCCCCCTATGTTTCTCCCGGCCCCCCCTCCCCTGTAAATAATGAACGGTCCCTTAGTACAGAAAATTGCACTACTCTTTTATGTTTTGTTTCCACAGCAAAGGTTTTGGGTGTGTGGCTTCAAAATGACTTAAAGGGGGATACCCAGGTTGACCATATGTGCAAAAATGCTAATAGATGTCTCTACATGCTTTGCACTCTTAAGCGTTTGGTTTCTACACCGAAGACCTTTACTTGAATATGACGATTACATTGGGCACTCTTCACTTTCCGTCAAACAACCACTCTTGAAGGCCCATCCATAAAAGGGCTTGTAAATGTTGAGTTGGGAGTACATATCTTAAGATACTGCCCTTGATCCTGCAAGCTTGAACTCTTATCTACCAGGAGAATTACTCATTGTTTGTCATTTACTTGTGCTCTTTTAACATCAGAGTGAACCAACATGTTGTACCCTCCTCGTAGAAAAGAGGTTCATGGTAAAGAGTTGAGAAACAGTAACAACGTCACCCTACTTGTAGCATGCACAAGACGATTCTCTGACAGCCCCATCCCAATAGCCTTGCTCAATTAATCATAGAGCTGCATTTCTTGCTTTCTGGAGGTGACTTTTTTTAATCTTGCCTCTTTTTGTCGCCTGTTTCTCAGCTGTTTGCCAGATATTGCAGCATTTTTGCATATCATGTTATTTTAATGCTGGTTGTTTTTGTGTTTTTTGAGCTCTCTGTATTATGCAATTTGGCCATTTGGCCGTGAAGTAATCAGTGTTAATAAACCTAAACCTAATATACCTTTAACTGTTCTTTTGAATTATATGCAACTGGTTTTTAATGGGACAATACATACAACTTTAAAATCAACTAATATGATAATAAAAAAATCTGAAAAAATCATCTTGTTTAGGATTTTGCCAAGGAAACCCAACTTAGTACTTGGCACCAAATGAACTAAAGGAAGCTTATTTTCAACCGGGCTCCAATATGTTTTTAAATTCAGTTTTGAATGCAGGAGGAAGACCAGAGTTCCCGGAGAAAAACCTGCAGAATCGAGCATGGACTGAAAACCAAATGCACAAAAAGCGCTGGGCGCAGGAATCGAACCTGGAACTTCATTGGTGCAAAGCAAGGGAACTACCGCTGCGCCAACTCACTATTGATACACTATTGGTAGTACTACAATATCATTGCATATCCATACAACATGAATTTGGTAGAGTTTATTTTGGGTTTGAAGATGATTTTGAGGTTTGATATATAATCCCCTGTTTGTCAATGTTTACCTGTTGATAATTTATTATTCAATGGATTAAGAGAATTGTTTGTATCAATTAATGTATCTGGAATAATCCAATCATTTTTATTTTTGAAAAAATAAATTTTGTGTTACACTCACCAGCGTGTTTTTAAATCTATCATTGTAGCCATTATGTCATTTTTGAAAGCCCTGGTTATAGTACACCTGCTTCTTACATGTTATTTGTCCATATGAAAGCCTGGCATTTGCATGAATTGTGCATTGTATTCATTAATATGTGGCATTGTACATCATTTTTATCACATGAATTGCATTGTGCATCACATAACTCTCACATGAATGGGATTTTGCATCCAATTTCTGTCACATGAGTAGCATTGTGCATCACATATTTTGTAATTCAGTAGCATTGTGCATTACATGTTTGTTAGACATGTGGCATTGTGCATCACATGTTTCTCACAAAGATGGCATTGTTAATCACATGGTGGTCACATGATTGGCATTGTGAATCACATGTTTATCATATCAGTAGCATTTTGCATGACATGTTTCCCTATTGACTAACAGTATATTTTGGTCAAATAAGGGGCATTGAGCATCGCACACATATGAAATGAGTGGCACTGCACATCACTTATTTGTCCCATGAGTAGCATTGCATGTCCCATAAGTGGCATTGTGCATCACATTTTTGTCATATGAGTTAAATCTATAAAGAAGTTCTTCCTTTTCAGACTTCCGTATGTCATGACTCCTCCATATGCTGTTCTTCTGGCATAGCAAAACGTGTCTTTTTCACTGGCACTGGGGGAGGTACATGGTTATGATTCACTGTATCCAATTTCAAAATAGTCTCTTTACTAGTTTGTACCTCCTGTTCCTTCCGCCCAACAGTCAATGGGTTTGATGTGGAAGCTGTGGTTGTAATGACTGCATTGGATGTGATTTCTTCTGTAATACTTTCATCAAGAGTTAATGAGAAGTGTCTATGGTGAGCTATACGCTCTGCACTGCTGACAGGAGGTACTTTGTCCATGTTACCAATTCTTGTCCGGAAGTATAGGCGTGATAGAATACAAAAGAAAAACATCTCCACTATTATCAACAAGTCACTGATATCTGAAAGAAAAATGACACAAAATAACTTTATAGGATTACAGACGTTTTCTTCAGAGGGCTGTAGCAACCCAAGAGAATGTTGTATTTGTCAGCACAAGTATTTGTTCCCAATTGTATTGGGTAGAGTTATATGAAAAAGTGTGTATTTTTTATAATATTGTATTAAATGAATATGTTTTAGTTGCAACTGCATCAAATATTCTACCATGAAATAGTCATTCATACAGTACATATATGTGATGGCTCACCCCGAAAGGGGTGACTTTGCAGGTGATATCAATTTTGATTTTATCTTTTCATCTGTCGCAGCATTTTCTAAGGGGCGGCTTCAAAACTCAACCGGCGGTTGTCTGCCGGTTCTGGGCGGTTCTGGGCGGTTCAACCGGAATAAACAATAGCCAACCGCCCAGAACCGGCCAGAACCGGCAGACAACCGCCGGTTGAGTTTTGAAGCCCCCCCTAAGCTTTAAAATGACACCTTTCTTGATAAAAATTGATCAAGGCAATCAAATTTTACAACAGAAAATTTGCTGAAAATTCTTATTGTTTTCTTTATTTTTTGCTGCCTATTTTCCCCTGTTTCTTGAAAAGTGTTTTGTCGCAAGGTCCCCCAATTCGGGGTGAGTCATCACATATAAGTGAAATTTATTGAATAACAAATACATATTGCATTGCACAAACTAGGCATAGCGTATTCTATAGGAAGAACAAATCTGAACCAAACCTTAAGCAGTGGTAATGCTGTAGCAATAACGGTATTACCATAACTCAATCATATTCATCATCTCTATGTGTTTGCTACCATTTGTTAACGCAATGATTCTTTTTTTCCAATCGCTACAGTCTGATGGCCACTTTACTGGAATATTCTTTTTAGGTTACAAGACCAAGCCATATCATTGACTTACAATTAGCCCTTGCATCTGACCTGAAGGGTGGAATACACGGGATAGCACCAGCAGACACCATCAAAGACAAGATCACATTTTGTGCGCTAATCAGGATTAACACCATCTGTACTAGGTAGAATTTGGGACGGATTCTGAATTCTGACAACGGTTCTGCTGAGGCATTCAGCATTAGGAAGATACCCCAGAGTGCTAGAACACCGGAGCCAACGGAGATAAGGTTGAGATAGATGTAAGCTTCTGAAAACGACACCTGTGAAAGAATGACATTTTTTAAAGGCATTAGCTATGATTCTGTGGTTAAAAATGAGTACTTAATTTCAAAGGATGGTAGATATAATACTGATAAAAGCAACAAAAAAGTCATCAAAAGTTCTCAAAAATATGATTTCCAAGGAATGTTTTTGTAAGAAAGAATAAGGCAGAATTTGTTATTAATCATGAATTATTGTTGTTAAAAGCAGGTGAAAATAGATTTCACATTTAACAAAAATGTGCTCTTCATATGATTTCAATCATTCATTTCTATAAACTTTGCTATTTGATTATCATTACAGGGGATGTACTAATAAAAACACAAATTATATTATCCCTCTGCTACAAATATCTAATTCACCAAGATTGGTTATGGAATTAATTGGTGTAGGGATGACCTTTGTAAAAATGCAATAAAATTGGTCAGTGTAGAAGAAAGATAAGTTCATATAATTGTGACCATGGTCATTTTCTTGTGCAAAATTTGACAATCCAATATTTTTTCAAGATCCGTTTTTAATTTTTTGAATAAACCAATCGTAAACAAAGTTTTCTATCATGTAGAGTACACAGAATTTGACTTCTGTAATGTTCGTCATAATGGTCCATTTTGTTTGACAAAATCAACAATAATTGAGGGCCTGACTAAATTTTATTTCCATTGAGATTGCTGTTTTGGTTTAATTTGCCTGATCAGGTTGGTTGGTATTTGCCATCTCTCAATAGTATTGGGGC
The DNA here is from genome assembly GCA_000969725.1 of Ophiothrix spiculata. Classification (NCBI taxonomy): domain Eukaryota; kingdom Metazoa; phylum Echinodermata; class Ophiuroidea; order Amphilepidida; family Ophiotrichidae; genus Ophiothrix; species Ophiothrix spiculata. The sequence continues at coordinate 7,957 of JXSR01S021974.1, read as the reverse complement.
ATAACTTTAGAATAGACTACGCACCATATGTTCTTAGAGTTAGGGTTAGGATTAGGGGTTAGGAGGTTAGGATTAGGGTTAGGAGTTATGTTTATAAAAGGATTAGGTTAGGAGTTAGGATTAGAGTTTAGGGTTAGGATGCAATTAATAGTGATGCAGAAGTATAATGAATGACACACGCATTGTGCATCTCTTGTAGCTACATAAACATAAAAGCAGCAGTGTCTAGGTTTAACTCTCTTTGTGTGCTTACCTGCCCAGGTTGGTATTTTCCATCCGTCCATAGCATCAGTGCAATGAATAGTGATGCAGGGCGAATGAAAGCGACTTGCATTACGCATCTCTTCACCCAACGAAGATTTGTCCTGGTAAATTTGTAGAAATATAAAACATGTTTCAAACATAAAACAACTACACATGATAATCACAGCCCAAAAAAGATGCAACAAAGAGCCTTGAGTGTAGGGATAATATTCATTTGATACAAAACAATCAAGACCGGTTCTGGGGCTGGTTCTGACTCCTCTATCGTACAGAATATTTTGCTTAGAATATTTTATACTGCTGTCACTGAATATTATACATCATATAATGTAGTATCATACACATTGGAATTCGCTCAAATACTCAGAACTATTTATACATGCATACCGAGAGTCTGATATGCCTATATCTAGATATATCATTTTTGTTTAAAAGATATATCATGTAGCTCAGATGCAATGATCCCTAAACATGCCTATGCAATAAAACAAAGAAGTAATGATCTTTTATAATTTAGAAATATTTCATTTATAATGATAAAGAGTAATAACGGGTATTTCATTCAAACTTCAAATTGTAAACATACATTTCATAGATTCCACAGCAGAAATCTCCCATTATTTCATGTCTGGCACTTTCTCACTAACTTTGATCAAAGTTTGCCCCAAAAATAGCATCATATAAACTACAAAATTTAATGAAGGGCCTATTTGGTTTGTAAAATGATGTTCCATATGCCAACTTGTGTCGCTACTGACACAAACTGTCTTTTGATAATTCAAATCAATAACAATCACTGGATTATTAGTGCGACTTCAAATCACTTTTACCTCGGTGAGCGAGTACCCCGAATACAGTTTTATTCGATGAGCTATGTCATTTGAATATTCTAAGCAAAATATTCTATACGATAGAGGAGTCTGAACTGGCCCTTAGAGATTGACGGTGCAACAGTTTGACAGCCGATTGCTCAATTTACTTTGTCTGCATCACGTATCACAGATTGTAAAGTGGAACCTCTTTAACACAAAATCCGTTAAACCCCAAAACCATGATAACAAAAAATTGATTATCAATAAGTCCCTGGCACTGAATTTATATGTAATAAGTGATGGGTAGCAAAAAATCTTGATAGCACAAACTCAGATGTGTGATCCCACATATTCCAGTCCAGTCCCGTATCCCATACGCTTTTTGAAGCAAATTTGGGCATGGCCAAGACCTGACTTTTGACCCACCAGAGGCATTACCAAGATATTTGATGATTTTTTCTCTCTCCAAAGTAATTAACTGACATCTACCAATGAAATATAAAAAAAAAAGAATCATTAAAGATTTAAAGAGATTTTGGCAATTATATGATCAAAATGGCCGCCATAAAGATTTGAAGACATATTGGTGGCCATATTTGATCAAATAAGGTAAAGGGTTATGTGAAAAACAAATATTTTTAAAGCCTCAGGTCTCTACCATGCTTTTCTGAAGTTTGAATGAAATATACTAAACACTTCTAGAAATAATTGAGATCATTTAAAATACACCAAATAAAGGTAAAGTACCTCTAGACTGGGGCAATGGTAGTGGGTCGAACTGGAAAGGGTTAAAGAGATTCAACTGAACTTACATTGTCATAGTAAACGTTGGTAGACATACACAGCAGCATGTAAGTGGTGGCGTTGCCAAGGCGACCTTTTTGTCCGTTAGTAGTTCTACAACAGCGTATTGACCACCGTAATAATCTATAATCAACATCAGGAATTGAAACAGGGCTACAGAAAAATAGCTGCAAGGAGATTAGAGAGGAAAGCACTGCACATCAATGAGGTATATCATAAACACGTATGTGACCAAAAGCCCTACTATGCTACAAAGTGCAGAAACACATTTTTTTTTCATTTCCCTTCCTTTTAATTCCTTTCCTTCAATTATAAATTATGTTAGCTAGATACATTTGGTTAAAATTCATTTCTCTTTTTCAAATTTTCAAAAAGACATGAATCACAATTTTGCACATACTTTCAATAACATTCCCAAGACTTTTAACATATTTACAATTTCCACAACTTGTCGGTGCCTGGAAATTATTTTTTGAAATCCCAAAATGATCGAGGTATACTTTAGTAAGTATAAATTTTGAAAGCTGGTTATAAAAACTCAAAAATTAGTTACACTGAGACAGCTATACACTCTTGGTATGTATTAGTTTAGAAGTAAACTGTTCTGGACATACATTGAGCCCCCCACCCCCCTCTGGTAGGATTTACTTACACGGAGGCAGCTAAGGTATTCATAAGATGTGCTCTTGGTACATATAAGGCTAGAAGTGAGGTGAAAGTTTGGACCTACAGAGGAAGAAGACATGCATCACACGATATTAGAAAATAAGTACATCTGTTAAAAATCTTTTGCTAACATACTTAGATGCAGTGTGGAAAAGAATTTGATTATTTTAAGTAATTTGTCTTGTATTTCTAATTGGCTGCATTTTGCTTGTATACTATTTTTGTAAGGCGCTGTGTTTTTGTTAGAGCGCCATATAAGTGCAGGTTATTATTATTATTAATAGATCATTAAGGCCTAAATCAATTGTTTAATTGGTGTAAATTGACTGACCTAATTTTCTGAACAAATAAAGCTAGGGTTGGCAAAGGCACCCAAATTTAATGAATTTGGAGCTTTTTGGAAAGATGAATGAAATAATGAAAAAAGCACCTAAACTGGCACAGAATTTGTTTTGTTTTGTGATAAAAAAAAAAATAAATAAATAAACAGCCGACTTATCTACCCTTTTTTCTCTCTGATACGCCAATCAAACAATACATATATACATATATGTACCTGCCTTTTTTCCTTACAGAATTTGATTAAGTGATTGAGAAGTTATCGTCAGATAAACTTCAATTAGGATTTGAACCTGGGACCAAGTAAGCAGACACTCTGCTACCTGAGCTAGCTAGGTTTAAAGTCAGGCTGATTTTTATAAGTCTTAGCCCTCACAAGAGAAAATCAGGCATTTTAAAAATGTATTACTTACAGGATAAATTCCCATGATTACAATTAGTCTAATTCTTCTTCTCGTATTAGGAATCTTCTTATTGACATAGATGACGGCTTCTATAAACATACCAATGGTTGATAAGGCAACAAAGGTTACACATATAAGGGTTAACAAGGCGGCTATGTTGGTGCGTAATTCTGAAACAATAACAACAACAAAAATTGAGACAAAATTATAACTTATCGCAGATGTCCTATCAAGGAAAGGAGCACTATTGGTAAGATATGTGAATCCAGGCGGCAAGACACCTCTACACCTCTCCTATTTTCTTTCGGACCAATTCTTATTACCACTAGTAGTACTGGGGTTGGTACAGAAGCTATGTCACAGGAAGTAAAACTTGAAGTCAAATGTTATACAAAAGTGGTCAAAAATATACAAGTATCCGTATTCCACAACACCTTTGCACTCACACAGAAGTCGCAACTGCTGCATATGGCTCCCACTTTGAGCAAAAGTAATAAGGTGCTAGAGTAAAAAAAAGGCCACAACTTGATTATGCACCTCTGGATCATTGTAAAATTAATATTCTTAACATATTTTGAAATTATCCAGAGATGCAAAACCAAGTCTACAGTGGTCAGCTAAAAAATTAATAGCTGTGGCTATGCTTGCACAAATATAGGCCAAGAAGTATGGCAACTTTAGGCCCTTATAACTCATTATTGAGTTTCCCGTCACCCGCCCTCGTTATGATTTTGGACCCTAGTTTCAAAAGTGAAAATCCCAAAATATTTCATTATTTTAAAATCAGCCAACTAGAACAATCTTTTTACCTTTTTCTACTATTTTGAATTAATTTCATATATTTTGGTGGTGAAGGTTAACAATGTTTTCTTTAAATTGAAGTCATGAATCATGATAAGGTAGCCTATAAGATATAGTACATAGGGTTTAATGATGTGTACATTAATAAACTGAACTGTCAATAAGTGAGTGTAACAATGTAATTGGGCCCTAAAATAGTCCAAAATAATAAATAAAAAAATAATGAATGATGAAAAATGAAATAGTTGCCTCGTTATGAGCTGAGCAAAATGTGACAGGAAACTCAACATTGACTTATAAGGGCCTTAAGACAGAAACTCTAATTTTAATCAACCAATTCTGGTTAAGTGTTTCCAAATCTCTCTGGATCACTATTAACATTTGGTCCCATGGACCAGAGAGTTATGGTCCCATGGACCTGAGAGTTATAACCACACATGTATAAACATTTTTCAATGATTTAAATTTTCCCCTGGCTTAACCCTAACACTTTTGACCACTTCTTTATTTAAAAACTATCTCTGCAGAAATCTGCAAGACATAAATGGCAGATTTTTATCTGGATTCCAACCTGGAACCTCGTGCATCCTGATCCAACTATCACTATAATGTCAAGCCACTGAGAATGTGCTGCCCTGACAGCGATTTTGTGATCATAACTAACTCGGGTCTATACAACGTATTTGGACTTAGAGGTGAATTTCTTAATTTTGTGAAATGGGATATTGTAAGATTCGGTGGGGTTAGGGTAAAAGAAAAAATATTATTGGTATCTTTATCGTCAGCTTTACCTGCAAATAGTTGTTCTGATGTCGGGTCAGCATTTGTACAGTTTTCACCAGGGTCCATGATACGCTTCTCTGTTGGGTTGACCTGTAGGTTAGCCTGGTCATGAGTCTGTACAAAACACACAAAAATAAAAAGAAGATTAACTAAAGTATGTTTGAAAATCATTGTATATTCAAGTATGATACAGTTGTAAAACTGAAAAGAAAGAACTTAATTATGTTTTAGTCTTTAAAATTGTATTTTTTTTTCTTTTTAAAACCAACGAGGATAATGTTGAAACACATTTCCGGCGGTGTCGCATACCAATGACTATGCAACTTGACTTTACCCCATTCAAATTTAAGAGATTGGTAAAGAAAGCAAATATTAAATACTCTTATTATAACGGAGATGAAGGGCAGTATCATCTATTACATTTATAGATAATTTGTTGATTCAATCTAAATCACAAAATATCAATAAATAGAAATGATTTGTCAAATGGTATGTATAATAACATGAATATTCCCGCCTAATTAATGTTGATCAAAGTATAGTCACAGCAGGTATTGCCCCCTCCCATCCCGCCTTCCACACACACACACTTTCAATCACTGACACAAATTGCCCCTCCCATCCCGCCTTCCACACACACACACTTTCAATCACTGACACAAATTTCACACTCAAAAATTTTTTGCATGATTTTCAAACTTTTATGACAATTTTTAGTTGAAATTAGTCATTTTTGTGAGAATTTCAAGATTTATAACAAAGTTTTGGCTGAAATGAACAAATTTGCCGATTTATTTTTAGGACTATTAATTTTCACACATTTCAAAAATTCCTTCAGTTTTCCTAGGACCACTTTGAATCCTTGCACTGCCGCTGTTAGCCTTGTCAGAGAGAAGTGTACTTTTAGATATTAGATTATTTAATGCAGATACTAAAACTTTGTTGGAAGATAGAAAAAAATAAAATTAGTAAAATTTCAATTTAGAAGTTCACTTTATGTCTGTACAATTTATTAAATATAACTAAAACTATGTCTAAGTTTTCCCTGCATAAAGTTCATATTTTGACCACAGTGTTTGATAATATTTATACAACATCAAAGTGCAATATAAACAAGACTGGCGTAACTGATCCATCAAAACTGATATCAAGTGTTGAAAATGTTTAAAAATATTTCAGTCAGAGCTAAATAAATATTTGAAATTTTCATTCCTGAACACCTGACTGACAAAAATAATAAATGGTGCTCAAATTTCTAAACATTTATGCAATCAAACCATTATTTTTCCTAAATGGGTCCCAAAATAACTTTTATATTATATGATGTAGTTTGTTGGCACGTTGTGCCTTTTTGTTCAACCATCATGATTTTCAGGTGAAGCACTGGTGTGTCTACGACATTTTCCTGTGGGGCTGAGAAGGCTTCTTTCAGTATAATGGTGAAGCGCGGGGGACCGTGCTCAATATAAAAAAATGGCATCATAAAAAAAGGGTCAGATTTTGACCCACCAGTGGCATCTACGTTTTTGGAAATAGGGGTAATTTTTCAGCACAATAATTATTTAACCTTTTAGGGTTGTAAATTCATGCTACCGCTTGAATCCATAGCAAATATATATTCTAGACTGTACAGCTTAATTTCATCTTCATAGGGCCAAAAATATTGTTGTGTTACCCTTTTGGGGGAAAATTTAAAGTCGGGTCAGTCTGTCGGATTTTTTTAAACACTTTTCCTAACTAAAGAAGATTTTGACCGTTAAAATATCAAAAAACAATAAATGGAAAAGGCATATGGTAACATGGCAAAATATTTTTTCAGTTATTTCTAACATGACACCAAAATTTGTTAATTTAACACATTTATTGTGAGACTTTGTGCAGGATTTATGGCAGTTAGGAAAAGGGCAACACCGTGGCAATTTTTTTGTAGGCCTTGTGTATCATTTTAAGTTTACAGTAAAGAAAAACCACACATTGTAGTATCATAAGTCAAAGTAAACTGAAACCAAACTGATTTTATTCATTTTTGTTCATGTTGCACAACACTGAGTACAAAACTGGCTGGAATGTTGGATGACATTCCAAACATTCTACCGCAGTGGATTCAGGAGTGGATTGTGATAGCTTTTTATCAATTACTTCATAAAATTCACAGGTTGTGAAAACTAACAGGGTAATATACCAATTTACAGATCCCATGTTCAGATTACAAAGTTGACAGAATCTATCAAAGATCATAAAAAGGGTAATAATGACTACCAAAAGCACACAAAAGAAATGTCAATCTAACTCAGAATAAAGTTCAGCCATGCCCCTGAGTTATATGTGAAAGGTGAGCAGTAACTTATACTTTGTTTTCCAGGGGCTTTATTTTTCTGTGTGAATCCCCTACCAGGCTGTTGTATGGAAGAGAGACCTTGCAGAAATAGTAGAAGAAATGAGTCAATATTCTTATACTTGAACTAACACATTTTTCTGAATTACTAAATTTCACCTAAATAACTGAAATTTCACTCCAAAAAATCTTTCTCTTGAAAATAAAAGGCCCTACTCCACTTCCAGTGGATTCCACTCAAACAATGTCTCAAATTTACAACTCTTTGAAGAGTGAACATGAGAGGATAATTGTAAGAAATCCCAATAAAAATGTAAATATTTCGCAAGTTAAATGTGTAACTAGACTGTGATTGTACTCGTTTCTTGGAAAAGGTACTGGAAATCCTCTTCAAGCAGAACTAATTAGGCCCATAGGCCTTCATCTCGAGTAATATGAGGAAAATATGAGTGGTTTAACATCCTGGAGTTGCAATTTATTACAAAACTGGTGAAACCAATTTATTACATGTAGGCCTAACTAGTGAAACTAATTTATTACATGTAACTAGAGAAACTGTATTTAAAACTTTCTCTTTCTAAGGGGTGACACGTAAATAAATCGGAAAGGCACTTCCAATCCGGGAAACCCTTTTCGGTAAAGCTTATCCGAAATGCCTCTTGCTCATTTCCGATTTGGATAATGTTTTAGTTCAATCAACATTAGTAAATTTGAACACGATTACCGGATTGGTAGTGAAACCGGCAATC
>JXSR01S021967.1:16286-27229 GCA_000969725.1 Ophiothrix spiculata | reverse complement strand
GGCATGAAACAAACCTGTGTGATATCATGATATAAAACAAATATTGAATGCCTATGCACGTGCAATAGTACAAAATATATCACTTGGTCAAATTTGGACTGATCCATTTCACTCGGCTACGCCTCGTGAAATAAAAAAGTCCAAATTTGACCTCATGATATATTTTGTACAATTGCACTCTTAGGCATTCAATATTTGTATACCATACTACTGAGAATTTAAAACAATTTTGAAATAAGTTTTGGTAAATTAAAACTTACAACTAAGATACGGTTAAAAGGGGCTTTTTTTTTTGGGGGGGGGGGGGTTATGAATTGGTCAATTGTTCCTTTACTCACTCTTTGAAATATATCAAATTACAAATTTTGTTTTTTTACTCCATGCAGCTCTGAAATTCCAATACGTCCATTTCTGCATGGGCATCATAGAAGGCAAAGAACTGGTCAACGGCAAGATCTTCAAGTACCCTCTTGATCATATCCGCACCAGGCACATTCTAATGGAACGCATGGGACTCTACCACGCACCCGACAAGCACAATATACACAGCGCAAATAACCCACGGTTACAGATGATTATCGATTCGTCGGATAGCCGATTCTGCCGCAAAATAGTCGACGCGGGACTGAGCGAAGAGGATTTTGAATTGTTTAAGAACAATCTTAAAGATGAGTTGAAAGATACGGATGAGAATAGATTTGATATGGACGGGGATTCTCACGCGGAATATGACTCCTCGGAAGATTGCGATGAAGATAATACAAGATATGATTCTGGCTATAGTGAAGATAGTGACTATGATAGTAGTAGCGAATATACATGTAGTAACTCTGGTGATTCTGATTAGGCTCTAGCTGCGCCTCAGGAGGAAGTCTCGATCATCCAACACCTCTGGGACAGTATTTTGCGATAGTTCCCTTCAAACTATATGTTGTATTTGTATAATACTATGATGAGCATAGTAACTCTGATGCTGGGTACATGTACTGTGATAGTAAGTGATGAGTAAAGTGAGATTTTAAATAACATCATCATCATCATAATAGCCATTGTCTATCCACTGTTGAATGAAGGCCTCACTCAGCATGTAATCTCCAATATCATCTGTCTTTTTATAGGGGGGGGGGTACTCAAGTTTGATTTTGGTAGGGGTGTATACGGTATATGATATTCTCAGGGTGCGAATTCTGCTATATCGCATAGAAAAATGCTTGACATTTTGAAGTTTTTCCTACATAAAATTGGACGATTGTATAGCATTTTTAACAATGCATTATACAAAAGTATCTGGTTTCTGATTGTTTGCTTAAAACTGCTATACAAAATGTTCAGGTGAATTTGCACCCTGGATATTTGCTATACGTTCCCGGGGAAGGTACTCATATTTGAAATTGACAGATAATTATCCCTGTCTCTAAGAATATGAGTGGCTCTGCACTATTCGCTGATAGGGAAAATCGTATATACCATATACTTCTATGATGATGACAATATAGTACTTCATACATCAAGCGTTGAGAGCCACAAGGTTGTATTTGCACAATCTCCAGAACGAAAGGTTTTAGACCTAATGGTGCTAAAGGTGAATGATCTATGCCCTCCCAAGGCAAAAGGAACCAAGTGACAAATTGATTATTTTGAGTTATTGATCAAAAACTGTTTGAAGCTACAATTGACTTGTACACGATTCTCAATTTTCAAGGTTTTATTTTTGGTGGTTGTGTGTAAAATAGATACATGTTAGTGAGTTTATTAGTTAGATATGGTCACCATCAACCATTTCCAGCCAATAACTCAATTTCTCCGAAATGTCACTTGGTTCCTTTTGCCATGATAATTGCACATGTGTATCAAGATCTAGAATGACCCATAAGGTCTTAAAATAATAATAATAATACTTTATTTTTATAGAGCGCAATAACATCAAATGAACTCAAGGCGCTTTACAATAAATACATTAACAAACATGATAAAACTGATATATCTACAACCGATCAAGGCAATTTTAGAACACAATCAATGAACATTACACAGCATAGATCAAAAGCCCGTAGAAAAGGCAGGATGAAAGACCAAAACTGTGGAATAAACATAAAAATGCATAATATAAGTTAAAAAACCAGTGGCATATTGCACAGCAACAAGACACCCAAGTATGGTGAAATCACAACATACCATGCATGAGAAAAGCAAAACCTAGCAAAACGGAACCTGCAAAGCAAATTGTGATCACACCATGCAAGAGCGATTTCAAATAATTCATATGCGTGGCAAGGTATACAAAATTCAAAGTTCAATGTGATAATGTACAGTATAAAAATTATCACAGTCCATAGGCTTTTTTAAAAAGGTATGTTTTGAGGGTACTCTTGAACTGTTTAATAGAAGAAGCAGACCTGATATGATCCAGAAGCTGATTCCATAGTTTAAAATCTTTTGTTCTAGAGATTATTGCCCGTCCAGATAAGGCTTTGTGACTCTCAACCATCGACATGTATAGAGATTCTTGGCACCTCATTGGCTATATGTATGTCACATGACATGGAGTGAGTCCACTCTATGATTGTAAAATCACAAGGACCTATATCTGTGGATGTTCAAAAATGCTCCCATGTTATGGATGTACTTCAAAAATGCACCCAAATCCCTAAAATAAACACCTCCTACCCAAAAGACTGATCGCAATTTTCACTGCTAGCATAGTAAAATGTCTTGTTTTGGAAAAATCGTCTTGTTTTTAATCCACTGAACAGAGGGAAAACCAAGTTTGAAACAAGCTCAAGACAAGTATTAAATGAGCTAATCAGTCAATTGTCAGTCAGAGACAAGTCTAAAACAAGCTCAGAACAAGCCAGTTCAAGCCATTTCAAGTGCATAACAAGCACTAACAACTTCATTTTAATGGGCTTCATTGTTCTCCCTGACCACTAATTATCTTCATTAAGTGGTATATTGACTGAAAAGTACATTTTGTTCTTCTATGCTACTAATGTTATTGAAATGCCCTTTTTACTCAATACAAGTATTATTGATTTGTGGTATGTATCACTCCTTAAATATAGTGTTGCCAGCTGGGTTCAGTTTGGTGTAATTGTTTGGGCTCTTCAATCTTGTTTTGTGCTTATTGATTACTTGCTATGAGCTTGTTTCGGTCTGGCTTTAGGGCTGACGTCACTAGAATTCCTGTTTAGAAATTCTGTTTAGAAATACCCACCTAGAAATGTGTTATAATTTGATCCTTGTACCTCAATTGTAAGTTGTATATACTTGAATTTGGACTTGAATAAGAATTAAATGTAAACATATAAAAATATTTGACCTAGATTGTCTAACTATCCATATATCACAAAATTCAGTCGGTGAGAAGTTCTCACTCTTGTGAGGAAGTCTAGTGATGCCTCGCCTTATGCTTGTTTTCAAGTGTTTCTTTTGTTCAACACCATTTATAAAAAACAAGACACTCTGTCCAAAACAAGCACTTTATGTTAGCAGTGATTGCATCATGCAATTTGAGCATTACAGGTGTGACTATACTTTGATCAATGAGACTTAATGATGCGTGAGTCACACGCGCACTGCGTCTCCTACAGTTCCCAGGGGGGTCTGTCATCATTGAAAGGGGGGTATCAGGCGTGACCAAGGACTTACAAACAGCACCCTAAACAAGTATTTACATATTATCAAAAATTACACCCTAAGTAAGTATGATTGTTGAAAATTTACCAAAATTTTACTAAATTTACTGACAATTTAACTCATCAGTTTCAAAAATATACCCTTTTTGTTGGTTTCTTGAGATTTTAGACCCTATTCACGTTACGTACGTAACGTGCCTGATCCTAAAAAAACACCCTTTTTACGTGAATTCTTGGTCACGCCTGATACCCTCATGTCAATGATGACAGACCCCCCCCCCCCCCGGGCTACAGTTGCACTGTGTCCAGCTATGGACATGCTTATCTGTAACAATTCACGATGTGAAGAGGCCCGCCTATTTGGTGTTGATCAAAGTTCATGTTACATATATATACAGTGGGCAAACATGTTGCGGTTGGTAAATTAGTTGGTGTGTACGCAGAAGACAACGCAGTCGCCACTGAATGACAAGACAATTGTAAATCAGCATCAACAATGTTTATATAAACCTTGAAGTATGCAACAAGTAATCAGACTCTGTTACAAGATCCATAGCTGAGCATATTCTTTAACATTGTGAAAAGGTGGTTTTGTATTGTGTAAGAGACTAGTACCGGGTAATGATTGATTGGGATTGATTAAGACCAAATAACTGCATATATTAATATTTTTTTACATGAACACTTCATGATTTCAGTATTAATTTTGAGCATTATTTTTTGCTAATACATAAGCTCATTTGAATATTCAGCAAGATTTGGTACGTTGAACGCTTCGAGAAATACGGACTAATTTACTTTCCTGTATGGTCATATTGGTTTATGTGCGTTACCGTAATCGACAGCTTGTTGCATACTTCAAAATTTACAGAGTATAGGTACAGGTTGGGATGACAAAAATCTATATACTGTAGTCAATAAAACAAATATTGACTGATTTTTATTCAGTGCATGGTTAAAACTATTTCAAAACCATAACTATATTGTGCCCTGTATTCTGGCCTATTATAGTCATGGTTTTGAAATCACCAAGGGAAAATAATTTTCACCATTCTGCTCATAAATCATTAAATATTTGTTTTAATAATATTTGCTAGCAATTTAATTTCAAACTGGCTCAAAATGAGTAAAATTCGACCCAGTTTGAAAATCGGATGTTCTTTTAATGGACTCGGTGACAAGTGCTTGTTGAACAAACCAAAGCTTGATACTTTGTAATGAAGTATACAGTAAAGCAGCCTGTTAGCACACTTAAACCTATTAGACCATATGGGAAATAAAATGGTTATATTTTCCGAGTCATAACAATGTAGCCAATCTTGCTGAATATTCAAATGAACCTATGTTCAAGGTTTGTTCATGTGGTGACAACAATATTAGCTAAACATAATACCAAACTCATGAAAGATTCTTCAACAAAATATATCAATATGAGGTGATTTGGTCTTAAAGGGACTAGCCTAGATTCCACTCAGAATTAAAAACTTATGGAAATGCTTGAAATAAAGCTTAAGAGTTTAGTAAAATCCAAAAATGTACACAGAAATGGCTCAAATTGACAGCAAATTGATTTGCAATATATCTATATGTGATGGTGGTGTGACTATCCAGTGTTTTCTAAATCCTAAATTTGTACCTCAGTCTGGATTTACCAGATAAAAGATCAAATGAAGCTCTTGGAGATCAAAGGGAAACAATTTTATCAAAAATAATTTTGTTTACTAATCACAGGTGTAGAAACAAGATCTTTTTAAGATTTGAAACTAGAAACACTTTTTCAACCATTTTTTGTCGCCGGCGACAAAAAATACAGTTGGTAAATAATTTCATTTTTCTCCTCTGTTACACAAATTCAGTGGAAACTACTTGTTGGTATAATCATGTACTATGGATACATGTGAAAAAAAATATATAGTCAGAAAATCAGCAGACAGGATCTAGGCCAGTCCCTTTAATCATTCCTAATCAATCAATGCTAGTTTCATACAATACAAAAACACCAGTTCATAGTGTAGTAAAATACACAGGATATGCTATGGATCTCATAATAGAGTCTAATTGCTTATTACTGTTTACTTCAAGGTTTATAGGCCTACCAAAATATCTCAAAAATTACATGTACAATTCTGGGACCTATTTCACCAACATCTAAGTCGATTGCAATTAAATGCTGAACTTCATCGCAAAAGCTAGGGATCTTTGCAAATTTGCGATGGATTTCCTTAGACCAATTTCACTTGCGACGAAAAAAATCATCGCAAAGCATCAATGATTTTGTTTGCAATGAATATCTTGCAAATGCTTATGAGCATTCACAAAGAAAACATTGCAATTCATCGCAATTGCTTGATATCACGTTATTGTATTTTGCGCAATATTTGTACAAGATCAACACAAAACTTGTGATAGGCTCATCCATGAAGATTAAAAGTGAAAAGTTGTCAGTGAAATGGAAAAGTCATTGCAAACGTTTCCCAAAAACATTGATAACAAAGTAATTAACATTATTCATCTTTAATGATCCGAGGTTTACGATACTCTGCGCATACTTTGCGAGAGTTTTTGCAATCATCGCAAAAAAGATAGTCTTGGTGAAATAGGCCCCTGGACAGAAAGTATGTGAAGATTCATAATCCATGAAATGAAATACACATGCAAGGTGTGTTTCATTTCAATCAGTAATGAAGAACAAAAGTTATGATTGGTTTTATAAAATATTTTGTGCTAATTTGTGTAGTTATATCAACAGGGTTAGTACGGATCCTTGAAAGTCCTTAAAACTCCTTGAATTTTATTTTGCAATTTCCAGGCCTTGAAAAACTGACTTTATCAAAAAAATTCCTTGAAAGTCATGGAATTTTTGAATGTTAGAAATTAATATGTCAAAAGAATTTACCATCACCATGATGAAATTATTCTTATCCAAAAATGAGTGAAAACAAATTGATTTTATTTGTTGACAAATATTCGGCCAGCTGCTGCTGATAAGGGGAAAAGTCCTTGAATTCTTCTTGGAAAAGTCCTTGAATTTTGTAAGTGAAAAAACGTACTAACCCTGATCGATGATCCACTTTTTACATTGTAGTCTCCAGCAAGGACCAATCTGGCCATTGTCAGAGTTTGAAATTGGGATATCACCCCAGGGTTATCAAATTTCAGAAGAAGTGTACACACTGATCAAGTGAACAAAACTGTCAAATGGCTTACCCTGAAAAGGAGGACTTTGCGACAGAACACTTTTCAAGAAACTTGTGAAAATAGATAGCAAAAAATAAAGAAAATAATAAGAATTTCCAGCAGATTTTCTGTTGTAAAATGATTGCCTTGATCAATTACACAGCCAAAGGTGTCATTTTAAAGCTTAAAAAATATTGTAACAGACAAAATGATAACATCAAAATTGAAAAAAAAACCCTGCAAAGTCCCCTTTTTCATGGTGATCCATCACAGTTGGTCATCCAGTTCTATACTTTGTTCAACACCAACTAGGCGGGCCTCTTCACACCGTGAATACAGATAAGCGTGCGCATAGCTAAACACAGCAAAACTGCAGGAGAAGCAGCCCACGTTATACTTGTGACTTGTGTATCAGTATCTACGGCGCGCATGTTACATGGGATTATGTTTACTTGCAGATGAAGAAAAACCTCATAATTCTCGCCTATTTAGAGTTGATCAAAGTAAAGAGATATGGCAATTGTTTTTATTTATGTAAAATACAATGAAAAACAAAAGCATTTAGTATCCCAATGTAACGTAACTCAATTATTCCCCTTATCATGTCACATATTATAGACTTAATATAAAATGTTACCCCAAGTATTTCAAAACTAAAGTCTAAGCGTTTGAAAGTTCAAATATCATTCAAAATTACCTATTTCCCCATTTGATTCGAAACCCCTAGCCTCTATACGGATCCAATGTCAAATTAGGTATTCAAACACGCCACACAGTTGTTCATTACGAATCAACAACGATGCATCCATGGGTCTGCATATTTTTATCGTGCGAGGGTGGCTTTAGCCGACCGAACGTGATAAAAATAAGCCAACGCATCGGATGCAGAGTTGTTGATTATGAATGTTTCTAATTTACTCATCTTCATAAAAACTAAATTTAGCATATCTGAAGCAAAGTGCTAATTTGCAATTGTTTGCTGCTTTGACGTTATCAATTTTTTCCAAGCACCGGGCATTTGCACGTACTATAAGTGCCCGGCGCGCGATGATCAGTGCGCCGACTTTTGAGAGCTGCGTAAACACGCACTTCCGTACACGCCGTACCGCGATAATTTGAATATCTACTGTCAATTCATCACGAATCAACAATGATTGGCTCCTGTATAAACATATACAGTGAGTTGTTGAATTATGGTTCAGTGACTGTGTATAACCTGCCTTGTCAGAAATTGTGTGCTATAGACCATATCTATAATTGACATACTCCCACCGTTGATGGGGTAAATCCACAGTGTATTTATCATACTTGGCCTCGTTCTGATTCCCCGTTCGGTTCAGTGGATTTACCCCATCAACGGCGGGAATTATAGATATGGTCTATAGACCAAAGCAATAATTTATTGGACGTTGTAAACAAAAATCCAAAGTACAGGGCCCCATTGTCTATAAATGCAATCCCTCTCCTTGATTTTTGTGGATTTTTGTTTCCATTGTCCAATATAGTTTTATTTTGCCTATAATTTCCCTCATCTGATACATTTGGACATTTGCTTGCATTGGGGTTAAAATTGCTGTGTCCAAGACGGAGTCCATGTGGTTCGAGTCCGCGTCAAAGGGTCAGGAGTCTGAGGCCGAGTCCAAAGAGGAGACAAAACATAACATCAAACTTTTCAGTTGACAACAATGCAATTTTGGTTTTGTAATTTATTGATTTTTTTCAATAGCCATCAGAAATATTAAACATTTTGATATACACATAAATATGACATTTGATATTTGATGATAAAAATATATACGTTTGTACAAACTATTTCAGTTCATGATTGTTATTAAATGTTTATACTTTACCTTAAATACAATTTTATTAATCTTGATCAAATTAAGTATCGAAACATCAGTAAAATGAGGCTCTTATAATACATTCATAAATTGTGACCA
Source organism: Ophiothrix spiculata (assembly GCA_000969725.1). Classification (NCBI taxonomy): domain Eukaryota; kingdom Metazoa; phylum Echinodermata; class Ophiuroidea; order Amphilepidida; family Ophiotrichidae; genus Ophiothrix; species Ophiothrix spiculata. Next base: position 18,477 of record JXSR01S021967.1, on the reverse strand, counting down.
CAAATCTGCAAGAAAGTCAGCATTTTTATTGAGATACAGAGCAAATTAAAATTTGAAATCAGGATAAATTTCTTACAAAAAATTAGAATTCAACTAAAAAATGTTAGAAATTAAGTGAAAAATGTAAAACTAAGAATGTCTTCACAGAAGAATTTGGTTATGACTATATTCTCGCTCATGAGCAAATCGTGTGAAGAAGTGTCTCGCTCGTGGCCACTAGTTTTAACATGCAAGTTGTATACCAGTGTGAACACAACTGCCAAGTTATCTTGCTCTATAGCCACTCACGAATAGTCATGACTAATATGTGTGAATACAGCCTAACATATTTTGACCCTTGAATTAGATAGGTGCACAAAATGAGAACATTAACACATTTTTTAAATATTCAGACATGTTATATTTTGAAGGTGATAGCGAAATAAAATCTTCCAATCATTAACTCACCTGGCTGTTGAATATACATTAATATTGAATCTTGATATATAAAACAATTGTAACCAGTGACTGATTTTACTTGAGATTTGTTGTGAACATGCATTTTTTTCGAGAATCACAAACGGTATTTTCTTCTGAGGGACTTGCCTCTTGTCCTTCAGAATTCTGGGCATTTGTGAAACTTGTACAGGTACTTGACATAATTCAGCAGCACAGGGTTCGAACCCTGGTGGGGCCAAACTTTGAGTGTGCTTGAAATGCTCATGGACAATTAAGAAACTATCTGGTGATGTCTCATGGAAACCCATAGGAAAGCTGTACTGATCCAGGCTGTGATGCATGGTTTACATGTGGGCTGATCCGAGGTTCAGCGCCCCTAGAGGTTGCCAAAGAACCTAAAATGGAGCTTAAACTTTGGTCACAATAATTCATACAAACACTTGTAACAGTTTTGAACAGTGTTTAGTCTGTCTAGAAAGACTATGATCACCCAGCGATGCCCTCGCTGCCTGTCATCTTACTAGATCACTAAACACTATTCGTACTAAGTATTGTGACCATGCATATAATTGAGCAAAGTGATTGGCGCGCACCAATAAGGCGGTGTGGAATTACAGTCAGGTAGGCAGAGCCCACTATAAATCTCTTGTTCTTAAGTTCTTGCCTGATTTCCATGCTTAACAGTTGAGTTCATTTTAGGCAGAAAAAAATAATCATGTTTCTCGTCTAGCTGTCCTCATTTTTTGAATTTTTTTTTTCATTTCTTTTTATTTTGTAATGTTTCAATCATAAGTTATTCAGAAATATTTTTCACAAAGTGAAACTTATTCTACAGCCTTGCAACATATATAATTGTATAATAAAGCATTTCAGGAGAGTAACCTGGACGATAAACATGTTTTTATTCTGTACTTTGCCTTAATCGCTTAAAGAATTAATACAGTTTTTTCGTAATAAATTATTAATGCATCAAAAATCTTTTCATCACTATAAAAGGCAATAGAGTATAAATATAAAATGTAAAAAGTATAATTTTCTGATCAAATTTTGAGATTTATATATACAGAGGTGAATATGATAATTTAATCTGAATGAATCTCTTTTATACGATATAAAAAATACAGGTGCCATTCATAATTTCGATGTGATGACAACCTCAACACTTTTCTAACAAAATAAAATGAAGCGTACAACTATGTATAAATGCATGCTGAATATTTCACTTGATTCTGAACACTCATTTTTAAGTTATGAACTTTTGAGCTACATGTAATTTGTTGTAATTACTGCCGGGCCCGACAATAATTAGAAAATGACACACTTTTAAAATGCAAGCAAGCACTTTTTGCAAGAATGGGCTAGGATTTGTAACACATACCAGTTAAGGATTCTTATGGCTCAAAATCTCAATGTTGTCTCTTTAAGGTAATAATATTGATCTGTATGTTCAAAAGAAGTTTAATAAGAGTTAGACCGGGTTTAGAGTTTGACCCGGAACCTGTTTAAGTCAAATTTTGTATCACAGATAAATATATTTTCCTTAACCAATACTGCCATGTATGTAAGATTTGTGTTTCAATCTTTCAATTTGAAAGTTGTTGCAGTTCAAAAATGCTTCAAAAATGGCATATCATGGCAGTAATTGACTTACACTAGGACATTGAATTTAGTTTCATCTGGCCATTTTGATTTCATATAGCCACAAACAATTTCACATGGATTTAGTGAATCCAAAATAGTTTCTCTTGGTTGC
>JXSR01S021967.1:0-12013 GCA_000969725.1 Ophiothrix spiculata | reverse complement strand
AGTACGGCCAGTTGGTCAACTGGTTTCAACTGGTAACTGGTTTTTCATCATCCCAGTTGGAAGTGTTCCATTTTCCGTGACGGAAATTCTAAGACCAGTTGGAAAAACCAGTTCAACTGGGACCAACTGGAATTTTGACCTTGGTCCTCGGATACTTAGCATTATGAAAGAGACCTCTAGCCTTACCTTGTTGTATGTAGGGAATCCCTTCAGTAATGGTTCATCAGCATTGCTTGTCGTTCCGTCGGCAAAGTAATTCACCACACAGGCCCTCCTCGGATACTCTGATCTACAAAAAATTAAAATACAAAAAGGTTATGAAATACAGAAATAAACTCCCGGTCAAAAGTGTTTACGCACCCTTAAGTACGGGCAAAAACGTAATTATTATATCAAACGACCAAGACTATAAAAAAATTCATGGTTTTTATAGGTGCTTAATGTATCCAATATAAGAAATTTATGCTTCCTCTGATATTCCATCTTCAATAACCATAAAAATGGCTGATTTCCTGGACCATATACAAAAACACCACACCCACTTTTTGATATGTTCCTATGTTGTTTATTTTTCATTGCTCGTTATCACTGTGTAGCCGTAAAGAATGTTTTCAGGTAAAAAGTTTTCCAACAAATGTGCAGTTATGTATTTAAACTCCGTTATCATGTGCAGAAGAAAGTACACAATATGTTTAGCACGCCATATTTTCAAATGCGATAAATGCAATTCTTGTTGAGTTTTTTAGATAATTATATTAATGTAAAATATAAATCCGACAAAATATGGCGCAAATAATGAACGGTTCTCGAGATATGGCTGGTTAAAGGTTTGGTGCGCAAACACTTTTGACCCGGAGTGTACCTATACAAAACAGATGAATAAAATATCCCTATCAATTTTCAACAATAATTATGGAGGTTTTGGGTTTTTTTTGCTGTTTTCATAAAGCTATCTCTGTATACTTGTTTGATAGATAGATAACCCGGGGGAGCTTGGGTTAGAGCAGCAGAACTTCCTTCGCTTTGCACCAATGAGCCCTGGGCATCTCGGGTTTCATTCGGCTCTGTACGTGCATTTTCTTTTCAGTCTGTACTCGCTTCCGCAGGTTTTTCTGGCTGCTTCGGTCTTCCTCCTGCACTTAAATGTCATCAGATTTGTCCACAATAGTTTGCCCCCACCAGGATATGGGAAGCTGCGTAAAGGGTAAATACTACAATCTTACTACCGATAGGATGTGCGCTTGAAAAGGCCAAAAACGCCTAAATAAAGTGAAATGATTGTGCTTATCTACCTGCAGCGAATCATGAGCGGTTTGATCTAAATGGAAAATCACTATACAAAAACCACCTACATATTATGACTGTAAAACAAGAAATATTTGCTAGCAATTTAATTTCGCTTATACCCCAAAATCGCAAAATTAATTTGCCGCTAATATTAATAATGTTCAATGATTTCAATGGCATGCTGGTGCAATTAGTGAAATTAAAATGCCACCAAAAACCCCAGATTCTGAAATTCGCAAAAATTTCTTTCCACAAATATTTCTTGTTTTACAGTATATTATTATAATTTACATAGATAGGGAGGTCTGAAATGATTGTGCTTATCTACTTGCAGCGAATCATGAGCAGTTTGATCTAAATGGAAAATCACTATACAAAAACCACCTATATATTATTATATTATTACAATTTTCATAGATAGGGAGGTCTGCTTAACAGCATTGTTCTCATTCAATTTTTCGTGATATATTTTAATCTTGAATATTGTTTGATAAAAATCTTTATTTTACCTTATATTACTGAATGAAGAATTCAACTTATGTTCAAAATTATATGCTGTTTTATACTATATAGTTGTCAAGTGCAGGAGGTCTACAGTAGCTCTATCACTTGCTTCATTTCAAACATTTCTGTTTTTTTTTGAGTGACAAGAATTTTGTAATAATGGATATTCATACGTACGTAGCGGTGAAAACTATAGAATGTTCATATTTTAAACTTCTACGCTACTTGTATTTGGTACTCACCGGAGCACTTTCGCCGGGTCCACCGGCTTTGTCAGCGGATGATGTTGCTCTAACTCAATGTCCAGTTGTTGACAACCTCATGTGACGTCATAGAAGATATCCTTGCTACCAAGGAGATCAGGGGTCGATTTCACTAACATTACGATGCATCGTAGCTAACGAAGGAGTTCAGCTCGTAACTAAAACTAGACTTTACAATGACGTGAAAACCCTTCGTAAGTGTTCACCGCATCGTAAGGTATATGAATTATGCATTAGAAAAATCGAACCCATAGTTAACGTTGCTTGCGGTCAAGAGGTGGTCGTAGCTAACGATGGGTTTTGGTCTTACGATGGGTTAACGATGCATTTTAACGTTAGTGAAATAGACCCCAGGAGGCCAAGGAGAATATCTTCTTTGACGTCATCTACATCTATGACGTCACATGAGGTTGTCAACAACTAGACATCGAGTCAGAGCAACATCATCCGCTGACGACGCCAGTGGACCCGGCGAAAATGCTCCGGTGAGTACCAAATACAAGTAGCGTAAAAGTTTAAAATATGAACATTCTAAAGAATTTTGTAGCTTGCAGTTTTATGTTGTTGTATTTACAAAAAGCTTTTGTCACTATATTGATTATATCGGTATGTAGCTTTAAATTTCTGCACAAGAACAACCGAGAGAAACAAGTATATGCAAACACATGACCCGTACAATGTTGCATAACAACACAACTATGAAAGCAACATATACCAAGTATTTCATTTGTGCATAGACTATCAGATTAATTATGATGCTATCTGAGTTCTAGTACATCAACAGATCACACAACATTTATTATATCATGATGTGATTTGAGCCGTGCAATAGTTTGTACTATTGCATGCATGAAACAAACCTGTGTGATATCATGATATAAAACAAATATTGAATGCCTATGCATGTGCAATAGTATACAAATATTGAATGCCTGAGAGTGCAATCTTACAAAATATATCATGAGGTCAAATTTGGACTTTTCTATTTCACAAGGGGTAGCCGAGTGAAATGGATCAGTCCAAATTTGACCTCATGATATATTTTGTATACTATTGCACTCTCAGGCAATCAATATTTGTATACTGATATGCAAAGTGCACTATCAGTAGTAACAGAGAATATAGAGAGCTAATTATTTATCTTTATCATTACCTGTTTCCCCACGATCCATGCACTGCCAGGGGGTGATGGAAGCTAGCCTCTCCTTTCTTGAGTAAAGATGGCACTGGTTTAAATGCTGCTCTCTCTTCTTCTGTCAAAATGGTCTAAATTAACAGACAAAAATTCGACTTTGAAAAAGACATGTTTCACATATGTGTTCCTCAAAATCAAGATGAGAAATTTTTAGCATACTTGATTTTTGAAAATGTGAGAACAGGTTTGAATAACAATAACCACTCTCCCTACACACAACTCATCCTTGTCTACTTTCACCCTAGAGAAATTCAACTTACTTCGATCGACTCAATGGCCCATATTCCAAAAAGGTGTTTAGCTAAACCAAGACTTACATTTCTTGTCAACAGCACGGCTCATTGAACTGTTCCGCTTGAAAGCTGCAATGATTCGTAACGTTTCTGGACAGTTGATGTTCAAGTAAAACCGTGGTTTAGCTAAACACCTTTTTGGAATATGGACCCAAATTTTTTAGAAATTTGATATATAGCTTTGATGGGCTTGACATTAGATATTCAATGCCATCTCCCGGTTATAATATTGATATAGGTTGACTTAAAGGTGCCAGTGCACATTGATACCTCATTCACTATCATACCCAATCTCCACCCAGGCTTTGATTGGGTGGACTCAAAGTCTTTGAAATTGGAAAATGTACAGGTCCGAAAGGCAGTATATAGGTTAACAAGTGGAACTCGGGTTTACGCGATGCGTAAAATATGTCCCCACCAAATGAGGAGAGCAGTAATGCACATTGAGTAACTTTATCTTTGAAATCGGACAAAGTTGAAAATTTGACCCCAAGAGAAAGGTCGGACGATGGGGTCACCATTGAAACTTTCGATTGCTGGTCCAAGACGAACAATTTGACACCTTAATCTTTGAAATCGGACAAAATTGAAACTTTGACCCCAAGGGAAAGGTCGGACGATGGAGTCACCATTGACACTTTTGAGCAATTCGAGCAATTAGACACCTTAACCTTTGGACAAAGTTGAAAAATAGGCAAAATTTCGAACTAAATTATGCAAATTAGGTACTTAATTAGCATATTTTCCGCTCAAATTGCAGCTGGCACAAGCGCAGCTCTAGCCCCACCCACCCACCAAATTTCATGAATGTAGGGTACACGGTTTGCAAAGTATGCTATTTAAACCATTTTATGCATAAATTATGCAAATTAGGCATTTAATTATCATTTTTTGCGGCGTAATTGTTGCAGGATCCAGTTTAGCTCTGGGCCTACTCAGCCACCAAATACCATTAATGTAGGGCATGCGGTTTCCGAGATTTGCTCCGGCCAATATAGGTTAACATTTGAGTTAACATTTTCATCACAGACGGACACACGGACGGAGCCCATTTTATATTTCCCTTCCCGAACGAGTGGGGACAAATAAATGTGCATTTCATTAGCGAGTGAAATGAGACAAAATCAGTACACGCGCGGTAAATTTTGATGCGCCCAATTCACGAGGCCCGTAGGGGCCGAGTGCATTGGACAGTAATCAAAATTTACCGCAAGAGCATTGATTTTGCTTCATTTAATGAGCATAAACAGCAGCTACGAATACCTTTGTTCCAATCCTGGATGCAGGGCCTTATGTTCCAATCCCATTGTCAGTGTTCCCTCTTATTCCCTATTACGCCAAATCAAACATAACTGAAGAGGTACTTGCACCAAAATATTTAACTGAGGCTGAAAATTAGCTACATGCATAATCAAACAAAAGCATCTATCTTACTCATTTTCAAACTGTTACACCAGGGGTTCTCAATTAAATTTGTTGGCGGGCCATAAGGAAAAACGCCAGTTCAAAAATACATCTTGGAGGCACAAATTAAGACCTTTTTCAATGCTTTTCCTATATAATTCTGTATTCCAGAGGCAATCAAAGGGCCAAATAAAAGCAGTTCGCTGGCCGGATTTGGCTGGCGTGCCGCTATTTGAGAAGGCCTGTGTTACACCAATTTTCCAGGCTCCAGCACCAATGACGATCCATATGGCATTAGCAGAAACACTGCCCATGATCTTATCCATGCAAATGAAGTCGTGGTTTGATGCTGTACAGGTCCTGGCCCTGATATGGTAAAACTCACTAACTTCAGATACATCCTTTTACCTTGTGACAATTGTATTTCTTGAACATATCATCGGTCGCATCACATACCGGTCTATATGACATATTTGACTTTTTTGAGAAAATTTGTCTGGATTGATATATTGATGTTTTCTTCATTTACCAACTTACAGGCCTTAATTTAGCCTAATTAACAAGAAATAATTAATTAATTTTGGTCTAAATGCGTTCTATTTAAATTTAGCGTTTCAAAAACAAACAAAAATTTCACATACAGATCTATATGAAATAGCTCAGTTTGATATATTCAATTACTGTACCAAGAGATCGCTAAATGTAAAAAAAGCATTTTCACATAGAGATCAATAAGTTCACAAGTGTATTAAATATGGTTACAAGTAGTAACTTAAGTTGAAATTTGACATAATAACAAGTTGAAGTCTTTTCTTTCTAAAAGGAATTAGTATCAGAAGAAAACTTAAGTGCTATTTTATGACACAAAATCTGCATAAGAATTTTCAAATGCGATTTTCTTGAAATCGTGTGTTTCGTCATATAGAACAGTATGTGATGTGACCGACATTATTCTTATAGATCATATAACATTTATGTTTTATAAAACTACCCATTTTCAATATATTTTCCTTCAATTAGAGAATAAAAGATAAGATTTATTGTTTTGCTTGTCGTCTATCATCTCAAAATGGATGGGCATATATTCTTTTGAGTAATGGGTGCCCATTACGGAAAAATAATATACGCTCATCCATCATGAGACGACAGATGACAAGCAAAACAATAAATCGCCATCTTTTATTCTCATTCTTAGTCACAAATTTGAGTCATTTATAAACCAGAAACGATGTAAATTATTGCCCAAAACTATAAACATTATCATTGGAAAAACGTACACCCCTATTCAAACATGATATATTCCAAACCCAGTAAAGCTGTTCGCACCGGATGTGTGCGCATACCTGCATCGCGCCGTGATTTTGAACGCACGGCTCCACTGCGTTTCACGCTGAACGCACTGTCATCTATCGTCTCATAATGGATGGCCAAAATTCCTTATTAGGAAGTAAAATCACACTCAGTGACTATAAGAATGATAAAAGAATGATCTGATCAAGAAATATAACTGTCACAAGGAAAAAGGATGTTTCCGAAGTTAGGCAGTTTTACCTTCATTTGCAGTAACACGTAATATTCCAATATCGCCCACGTCCTAACACTCACCCCCTGGCCTTGATACTTACTTTGATGGACTCCATGTCCTTGAAGTTGAAATCTGTCACCGGTAAAGGCTTCCCATTTCTTGTCCATCTGCAGTAAAACAAGAAATGATACATTGGCAATATAAGCAAGGGTCTTGACTAATTATGATTGTATTAAAATAGGAAGATTTATGAGTGACAAATCCAAAATATTACTAAAAACTTAAGCTTTTGCCATCTTGGCTGATGGCTTGATCACAAGTGTCTAGTTACAAAGCATCAAAAACATGTGGAATAGTCTACTCTCAAGTTTCCCGGGAGTAGCAGTGAATCAAGACACTTGTGATCAAGCCATCAGCGAAGATGGCAAAAGCTTAAGGTGCGTTACACTGTGACGTAGGGTAACGACGGAGGGTATCAAACTCGCGACTAAAACCTTGCAACTGCACACGACTGATAGTAACAATAGTGTGGTCGCTAGCAGATTGTGTGAGCGTTAACTGGCTTTAACTAACAATGACAAGCAGATAATTCAAAACTGCAATCCGCAGGTCTACGTTGCTTGTCGTTGCCCCCAAGTCGTCACAGTGTAAACGCACCTTTAAGTTTTGAGTAATATTTTGGATATGCCACTCATAAATCATCATAATTCTGTACAGTTCAATACCACTAGGTACAAGTTTCATAAATCTGCTAATGGTCGATCGCAGGTCTATTTGTCCATATTGCCTGGGACAGGATGGGGGTTCTTACATTAACATGCTATATGTATTAACCTGGCTTTTTTAGTGCTTTTTCACAAATTTTGTGGGATTGCAACAAGTTGACAAAATTCTTAAAAGCATCAAATGTTCACAATTTCATACATTTCTACTAAAATGGTATGGGTATTGGGTATTGAGCCTAAAAATACAGAAAAGTGATTTCAAAGTCCGCCAGAGATATAACAGGGACAATTCCATTCATTCATTCATTTATTTATTTCTATTTGTATTTTTATTCATTTTTTATTTCTATATTTATTTGTTTTTTATTTATTGACTTATTTTTCAGGCTTGGGCCAAAAAAAAATTGTTTGGTTGCCCTCCACCGACCGACCCTATTTTTCAGCCCGACCCAAAAATTTGTTTTATTGAAAAAAAAAAATTTTCTAAAAAAATATGCAAAACTTACAGAAAAACTACAAAAAAATGTTATATTTTTTGCCTTTTTCATTATTCAACCCTTAAAATGTTTAGAATGTCCCAAATCACTACAAGAAGTATTTGATTGCTTTGATTTGGATGTCACGGGGGAAGTTGTGAAGGCTAGAGCGGCCGATCAACCTAGCAGTCCGTGGAAGAGTATTAAAAAAAAATTATTAAAAAAAAAAAAACACGACCGACCGACCCTCTCTGAAAAAAGCTGTGGAGGGCAACCAAAGAATTTTTTTTTAGCCTTACCTATGTGACCCTGGTACATAATGTAGACCTCCATTCTCCAATGTCTGTGCATCTACAGCTACATGTACAGTCAAATGCTGCATGGGTACTGTTCTAGTCCAGTACGAATAATCTTGGTGCCTGCACAAATAATGACAAGGATTTTGAAAAATATACTACTGAGGGTTTTTTTAATCTGTGCTTTCATATGCAATCATATTCTAATATAAAGGCACCTTAAGGGTCACAAAATCAAAACTAATTTTTTTGGCCTTATATGACAGCTGCAATCTTAAGCTTTAAAATGACACCTTGCTTTTGGTTATTGGATGTTCGGTTGCAGAGTTGCATCCAAATTGGTAATAGGCATCGGGTTGCAGAGTTGCATCCAAATTGGTAAAAGGCATCGGGCTGACTCGTAAAACTATAGTTCTGTAGAAAATCGAGTTCAAAGTTTTTATACTGAGTCAAACTTAAATGGTGAGAGGATTTTTATCTTGGTTTTTAACATATTTTTCTTATGTTTTGGATCTTGGAACCTGAGTAATATGGTAGAATATACTTCAAAGGTAATGTAAAATTAGAAATTTGACCTCAAACATGATTATTGACTATGTTCATGGCCCATATCACTATCACATAATTTACTATACTGACCTAAAGTTAACTTTTGATATGGCAGGTCACAAATGTAAAAACCACTGCAAAATAGTTAAATAATTACAGATTCTTGATATCACATGATATTTTTTACAAAATATATTGTTGTTTATCATATTTTCAATGCCTAGTTTAAATACACGAGCCTCATCTTTTTCTATTGCCCTTCACATATCTCAATAACTATGACTGCTCATATGGGATGACCTTCTGGGTTTCTGATATACAATTACTTTAGAGTTGCGATGACAAAAGACATTCTAGTGAAATCAGACCTAATAATAGCAAAGCACTTCAAAGGCAACGCAAGATCTATTAAGATCAAATTAAAAATTTGCGATTGCTTCATTTGAAAAATTTAAACTGTTTTATATCATCGTGACACAAAGATGCATTTAGTACAATTAAAACCATAGCAAAATTTGGGATGATCTAGCAATCGCTTATAGTTTGTAAAACTTTTATGATCGCAAATCTCTTGGTCAAGGCTTGTTTTTTTTTTTTTTCAAGTCTAAAGAATAAAGTTTTGTGCACATTTCACCTCATGAACTAAGTATTTATTTCTCAAATTTTATGATCGTTACAAAAAACTACAGTGAGCAGGGTTGTCACCAGGATATTTTTAGTGCCGGGCGGAACAAGTGAATCCTGGCAAAGTGCCGGGTAAGTGGTGCCATGGGAAGTCAATACCGCATCAGAATTTTGAACAAATGACATTCATATGATGCAATTCAGTGCACTTAAATGTATTTCTTGACTAAGTAGTAAAATGAAAGAGAAATATGGGGATTTTTTTCACTGATGGCATGACATTTGTGTTGGATGGAGAAGCTCAAAATGATCCCAAGTGCCAGGTGGAGCTTATTAGTGACTGGTAGCACCGCCCGGCGTGGTGACAACCCTGACAGTGAGTCCACTGATAACAACATTGCTGGTATTCCAAAAGTATAGCACAGTGGTCACAAAAAATAAATATTCTGATTCCAATTTTAGACTTTATTTTCTATACTCACCAGGCAACTACTCCTCCGTGTCTGGGTGGTTTTGCAAACATCTGATCGTGCCAAAGGCGCACCTTAGTATCTCTCCCTTCAACTAAAAGCTGTGATGCTGGAACCTGTCGAGGGAACAAAAGATTGTGCAGCATATTATTCACAGCTTGGGGGTGTGTGTGTGTGTGTGTGTGAGTGTGAAACGGCTTAGAGTAAAGTTGTACATTTGTGTTCGGAAAAGACCATCATTCTCTTTTCCTTTCCTGACTATCTTCTATTTACGCAATACTATAAAGTGGTGAAAATGAAGCGCCCCCTTTCATCCATGACTTTTGATTTCATTAGCTGATTGTGTTTGTTTTTGGTAGATATTAATACTATCCAAATGATTTGGCTTAAATATGCTTGCTTTTTCTGTTATGGCCATTTGTATATTATAGCTAGCACGCATGTGCCTTTTATCCATTTTTCTGTGGCAAAACAAGTTTTTGATAATACACTTGAAAATGCTTTTAAATAGTCACATTCCTTCATTTTAGGCTGATTTTACTTAAACTATTTCTGATAAAAATATTATAGAATTGCTTTAATTTGATTTTTTCAAAGATACTATATATATATGGCTAGCATGCATAACCACTATTGTTTATCCCAATGCCTCAAAGTCTGTTCATTTCATTCAAGTTGCTGGGATCACACTGGAATTGAATGCAATAACTTTGGTGGTGCTTAGGCCAAATAAAAAAACAAGTTTGTTTCTGGTAACATGCTTGAAAAGTACAATGCGGTACGCGGCTTTTTATTTTTTATTTTTTACTTTTCGAAAATGCAATGCGATATGCGGATTTTTCCCCCTTTTTTTACCAAAAACACATTAAAACAATGCTCTTGGTTTCTATTATTATTTATTAATATCATTATTAACCATAAAAGTTTTGTTTATAACTTCAGCCGCCCTTGGTTTCTCCTTTCATGTTCAATAATACAACATGCGACTTGTTTTGTTGCATCTTTGTTTGTTTTTATGCAAGTCTCCTGTTAAAGCTGTGGTCACAATAGTCGTACGATCAGCCTACGAGCAGTGTTTAGTCCGTTTAAAAGGATCACGAGCAGTGAGTGGGTAAAGCGAGCAGCGAGGGCGTCGCGTCGTCCTATTAGATGTACTAAACACCGCTCGTACGATTATTGTGACCAAGCTATAAGCTGTGGTCACAATAATTGTACGATCAGCCTACGAGCGGTGTTTAGTCCGTTTAAAAGGATCACGAGCAGTGGGTAAAGCGAGCAGCGAGGGCGTCGCGTGGTCCTATTAGATGTACTAAACACAGCCCTTACGATATTGTTACCAAGCTATTAGCTATTTCACAGAATTGTTTTATTTATCAACAATAAGATTTTTTTTGATACGAAATACAAAAAAAAAAAAAAATCCAGGAAATATGTAACTTAATAGAAACGCGCGCGGGTAACCAGAAACAAACTTGGTTCTTTTTTTGGCCTTATCTTAACTGCTGCAATTTTTCATAAAATGAAAATCTGTAGTCAAGAAATGAAATGAACTTGTAAATACCTCGCAAACAATATAATTAGGTGAAGATTCACCAGTAGCCTTCACCTAATAGACAATTTCAAAATCCATTCGGAAATCTTCAGAGTGTCGATCACGTGTTCATTTTATCATCCAATCACGTATGAGCTCATTAGCATGTACATTTTTGTAAACAAAATCTTCAGACCCATACATGGTTACCATATACTCACTGACAGAAAGGGTGGCATTTCCATTTGAAATTGTATGATTAAGCTTACAAAACCAGTCAACTCAGAGCACATATCAAACTAAAAGTAACTCGTTAGTGCTAACCCTGATTACAAGTTCGAATTCATATGCAACCAGTTAACGAGAACGTGATTATTGTGTTAGATCGAGTGTCACTTTTACTGTCAGCAATTGCCGGAAACTGTAAAATCAGCTTCGGAAATTCTCGTAAAGTAATGTTTTGAAAAGGTCTATAGGTGCAGATTAGGGTGAAGATTCACTTTCACAAAGTGAAAAGGTCTATAGGTGCAGATTAGGGTGAAGATTCACTTTCACAAAGTGGTATGGTCTCTGGTTCTCCTGTGGCCCCACAGTTATCAAAAATAAGGAAACATCTAAGCCCCAGAAGTCAACAGGAAAATGAACTTAAGCAGTACTACATGTATGTTGTGGTTATTTATGATAGGACTATAATGTATGCATGTAATGCAATGCATCTAATTAAAATAAATTTACTTAATCTCTTTTTTCCTTTTTTTTTTTTTTTTGAAACAAGCGCACCAATGGTGCTGAGGCTCTGTGATGATTTGCGCTATTAATAGTGCATAACAGGCATGTCTTGAGATTGTAAGGCAAAGTAAAATGTTTGTAA
>JXSR01S021966.1:0-14436 GCA_000969725.1 Ophiothrix spiculata | reverse complement strand
TCTGATAGCACTGGATATAAATTAAACTACCTCTGATAGCACTGGATATAAATTAAACTACCTCTGATAGCACTGGATATAAATTAAACTACCTCTGATAACACTGGATATAAAATGAACTACATCTGATGGCAATGGATATACAAGGAATTACCATTGATATCACTGAAAGTAAACTGAACTTCTGCTGATTGTACGGGTGTAAATTGAACTACATCTGATAGCACTGGATATAAATGGAAAATCTCTGAAAGCAATGGATATGGAATAAATGACCTCCGATAGCGTCAGACATAGATTGAACTACCTCTGATAGTGTTTGATGTTAATTGAACCACCTCTGATGATGCTGGATATAAATTGAACTACTGCTGATAGCACTGGATGCAAATTGAACAACCTCTGATAGCACTGGATATAAAATTAACTTCCTTTGATAGCAATGGATATAAAATGAACTACCTCTGATAGCACTGGATATGAATATTGAACTACATCTGACATCATTCATTTAAGAAAGCCTCTAATAAAACTTATTTCCATTGGGATTCATCTTCATTCAGATAAGAGAGATCAGAGTGCCCAGGAAAAATATGTAGAAGCAAGTACATACTTCAAAACAAATGAGGGGTGCTCTGGCAAAATGAGAGGAAAGTTGCAAATTTCAAAATTAAGTTTATGACATACTTCATTTCTCTATAATCTCAGTTTTTGAATAATATGTCACACTTTAATATCTTTCTAAATTTTTCATATAGAGATCGAAATCCAAAGCAGTCAACTGAATATATCGCAGTAAAAATTAGCTGCAAATCGATTTCATAGATACTGATTACTACAGCGTTTAATAGCGCAAAGCAATTAATTAGCCTTGAATAATTGCCCTTCCCTGCAAAGTTGACCTTCAAAACTTTAGGTATAGGTAAACATTTATGCATGAAGGCAATGTATGCCAAAAAAACAAATTTGACTTTTTCACCCTATTTTTACTTTAAAAGCCATTTACTCAAATTGTAGATTGCAACTTTCCTCTCGTTTTGCCAGAGCAGCCCACAAATGAACATATTGGTGCAAAGTGAAGGAGGTACTGCTTTTCTAAGCTACTTTCCCAATTATGAATTGACTTTCTTTTTTTGTTCAGTGGACATTAATATTTTTATTGGGGGATGGGAAGTTCTAAAGCAGTGGTCCTCAAGAAGTTCTCATAATGCACTACATAAATGAGCAAATTTAAGGCTAAAGATCCAAATGCATTGATTTCTACTGATTTATTTCTTTGACGTTTGAGATAGTTAAAGTGCCAACCTGTACTAGTTAAAATTTGGAGTGCGCAAGTCTATGTGAGGATCCCTGATCTAAAGGTTATGTACCGAGTGATATAGCGCATAGCCAAGTAAAATATGTGTTGTGCCATGTTGGTACCACATTGAATAGGTGTGTCCAATAATTAAAAGATTAAGAAAGGTATCATAAATTTGTTTTTAAAAGATTTATACTACGTCTTCCATCTGATTCTTGTAATTTTGTTCTGTCTTCTTGCAGGTATTTTCTTTGTACTGCCTTGTATTGAAAGCTACACCAAGGTAGACTTGAGAACGGTCTCCTTTGATGTACCCCCGCAAGAGGTAAGGCAATCATCCTTAAATGTAAAATTAGTTTCAGAGTAAATATGTGACCCGCCATATCAAAAGGTACCTTAAGGGTCCCAAAATCAAAATTGATATTTATGTCTCATCTAAAAGATGAGATTTTGAGCTTTAAAATGACACCTTGCTTTTGGTTATTGGATGTTCGATTGCAAAGTTACATCCAAATTGGAAAAAAGGCATCGAGCTGATTTGGAAAACTATAGTTCTGAGAAAATCAAGTTTTTGTACTAAGTAAAACTTGAATGGAGAGAGGATTTTTATCTTTGTTTTTAACACATTTCTAGATGTTGGAACCTGATTAATATGATAGAATACACTTCAAAGGTAATGTTTCTGATGAAATTAGAAATTTGATTTTGGACTATGCTCAGCTTCAATGGCCCATGCCTCATAATTTACAATGCCAACTTTAAGGCACCTTTCGATATGGCGGGTCACAAATGTACAGGTTGAAAACAAAAAGTTGAATATCAAGACTTCTACTGCAGTTAGGCACCATTTGGTGCCAAACACCAATGTGGCTCGAGCAATGAGATTGTAAGAGGTGTTACTAGTGAGGAAATGATGTTGCAATGGCTGTTATATTAAAACTGTTGATACAGTTGTATTTTAGCCTTTTTTATACTATACAAGAGTTTGCGAACCATCCCATACACGACATGCATTGTAATGTATGCATGAATTTACAAACTGGTTTAAAACTTAGCCTAGCCTGAACACAGGCCTATTACGATGTCCATACATCTATGGGCCTTAGAGAATCGAGGTGAACATGTGCTAAGTTGAAAGTCATGATTTCAACTTTAAGAAATTATATAAAGATATTTAAGAATACCGAATCAGAGAAGCCATGATGGACGATTCAATCCCTGTGTAACGCCACCCAACGAACTTGGCAACTGTGACCATACCCCTCAATTCATTTTTGATCAGTGCATTAAGAAATAATAGTTTTTTACAGTCGCTGTTGCGCATGCTCAATCAATTAGGGATGACATAATCAGTTTACCGAGCTAGTCATTAGGGTAGGTAAGGGATTGCATTTTCAAGATTACGCATGTGCAATGCCAGCCTCTACCTAGAAAATGAAACCACTTAACAATTTTGAAGACAGAACTCAAATTTTATATTTTCTTTATTACAGGTTGTCATACTTTGAATATTCATTCCTATTGCTACTGAGATCAATACAACTCAACTGAAGTCGGTCGGTATTAAATATTTTCAGGCTTTCTTTCAAATCCGAAATTTCCCCATTGACTTCTCAGAAGAAAATACTATATATTCCAAGATAAATATCAAGACCAATATCATGGTCCCTTCTTCAGTGGAAGGATGCTGGGAAATGAGGTTCCACAAGTTGTTGGTGGGAAAAAGTAGAGATGAATGAATATTGTCACTTTTTAAGTGAATGGTTTGACCAATTTTAAGGGCTTATCAAAAGGCCAGTTGCTTTTGTAATGTTTCGTCATGATAATTTGTCACTTTTTAAGTGAATGGATTGACCAATTTTAAGGGGCTTATCAAAAGGCCAGTAGGTTTACTTAAGCGAGTGGATGCATACTGAAAATGTCACAGACAAAAATAAATACATCATTGAGTTTGGAATAGAATGATCTTAAAAGGCAACACAAAAATGGTTTTCACATGAGCATTATCTTGTGATACTATTAGTTATCCTCTGTTTGTTCATGCAATACGAGAAAATATTAATGGTTTTGGTTCGTATCATACGAAGCTGAAAGCCGAGTGTGATACAAACCAAAACAATTAAAATTTTTCGTATTGCATGAGAAGAATCAGGGGATAACAAATTTATCACTCAGTAAACACAAACGTTGATAATTGCAAAAACTTGAAAATACCAGGGAAAATGCTTTGAAAATGTTCATCATTTCTATCGACATCACATACTACGGTGTGTTGCAGTTATATTAGTCTCACACGCATAAAACAGTGCGCGCTTTGTAATACGACTATATGTTACAAAGCAGTACAAGTTGGACTGGTAAAAGAGCTGTATCTAGAGGATTTTGTATCACAAAGAACTTTGAAATTTAAATAATGCAATACGGAAATATCCTTTTTAGCTTTTAACCAATGAAATTGTTGTATTTTTATCTACTGAGTGATGAAATTCAGTCTTATTTCCCCATTTGTTTCCTGCTGCAGGTTTTAACGAAGGACAGTGTCACAGTATCAGTAGATGCAGTTGTTTATTACAGAGTACAAAATGCAACAATTTCAATCGCAAATGTGGAAAACGCTAACGCTTCAACGAGATTACTCGCACAGACCACACTTAGAAATGTATTGGGTACAAAGAATCTCTCAGAAATCCTTTCAGATAGGGAAGGAATCAGCCATTATATGCAGGTAAGGAGATCGAGCACAAATTTATAAACTTTGTGTTTAGCCTAAATCTCTTCCGAGTACTTGCTTCCTTTCTAAATCTCCTATTACCTATGTGTCAAAAATGGGTGGTTTCCACTGCAATTCTGACCCAGGACCTTTTTGCACTCAATTCTCATGTCCACCTATACCAAACTTCTTGGAGGGGACTGCCTAGGCAACGGTTTGTTGCTCATATGTGACGTGTGCTGTCAAAAACACTCACTTCTGGGCAGAGTATCTTTTTGAGTTTTTTTAGCTATAAACCACACATCTTTAGCTATCAGGGGGTGCTTGAATTTTAGGAAACGGACATTCATAGCCAAAGTTACGTAATATTTAATTGGCTGTGTCGAAAACATGAAATTGAGAAATCGGGCTTTAAAGATATTATGTAAATTCATATGTAATTGAAAAATAACACATTTGCAGAAATACGTGCTCAAAATATTGTTCAAAAATATTTTCTGGATAGAATTTTTTATTTCAAACTTCAAGAATTATGTTCAAGAAGGTTTGAAGAACCAAAAAATACCAAAATCTGAAAGGAGTAAAATTTGACCCCTTGGACCAAATTGGCCCATAATCAGTTTCTACGGCCTGCCCAGAAGTGAGTGATTTAGACAGCACACATCACATATAAGACCCCATGTATGACGTATTTGGACCATTTTACTGATTTTCTCTTACCTTAAGGCCCGGTCCAGACTCCACTATCTTATAGAATATTTTGCCGGTCCAGACTCCACTATCTTATAGAATATCTTGCTTAGAGAATATTCTATGCTGACGACAAAATGACGTAGGTCATCGAATTAAACTGTGTGTTTTATTCGATCACCTACGTCATTTTGTCGTCAGCATAGAATATTCTAAGCAAAATATTCTATACGATAGTGGAGTCTGAACCGGGCCTTAGTATCCTTTAGGAGTTAGTAATAGCTTTCCCCATGGATCATCTCCTGTATCCTCTGACTGTAGCTTGATGTGGTCCTAGTTTGTCTAGCAATGTTTGGGTGCTCTTTCATATGGCACAGTGACTGGCAAATCATAAACTCAGCCTCAGCATTAACCGTGACCCAACCCTAACTCACTAACAGCTAGTAACCATGACCCGACCCTAACCCTGACCCTAAACATACCCTAACCTTACCCCTAACCCTAAAATTTCGGATATACTTGTATGGATGGTATACACTGTTTTTGTTTTGTTTTGTACTATAAAAGATTAAATCTTCATTAAGGTTGTTTTTTCCAAAACTTTGACAGATTGTGTACAATACAAGCATCACTGGCAGTGCATCCCCTTGTGTGTAAGATCTTTTCTTTATCTAGTCAAATCATCAACAATGCAGGCCAACATCCCCTTTCAAGTAGGCCATCTATCTTGGCCTCTATCTGACCAAATCATTACAATGCATGTCACACCGCTTGCTACATCTTCAGTTTAAATGGATGGTCACATTTTGTTACGCACCTAAGTCGTTGTTTACTTTAAAATGCCCTCAGGAAATCTCCAATTGAGATGGATGAGTGGTGATGTAGCGACTTGCTGACTTACATGTAACACTCCGAGATATGTTTAGATAGAGAGAGTAGCTGACCGTGCAGCAGACTCCGGTGTGTAATATCATGATATGAGGGGTGATCTAGTCAGTGTTACTGCTACGCTCCCTCGGACTCAAATTTTGCTGCGCAAAATTTTCGCCTATGGCAAGCACTTGTTTGGTCCGTGGACATTACTGAGGGTCTTTAACAAAGACTAGGTGTGATCAAACCAAATTACTTTGAATTTCATCGAGAGCATTATTTTCAAGGTTTTGATTAACGATAGTACTGATATGTAATGGGACTGTTTGTACTCTATGAAATTTGGCTAAGTCATGGGATTGCGCCACACATGGACCGACCTACACGAGTGTGTAGTCCCAACACTGTGTCCTGCTTAGTTCGATTAATAGAACCCTTGTTTTTTGGGGTGACACAAACCAATATGGGATATAACTACCAAGTCCAGTGATCTAAAAAGGTCACTTTACTACCTACCCCAAGTTTTTTAGGGTGAGATCAGTGGGCTATCTAGAATCTAGTAGTCAGTGGATGGATTATAATGTGATGGGGGATTTATATTGTAGATAGTGTACCCCGAAAAAACAAAGATCTTATGGATCGGACTATGTCCTGGTAGTATTCTAATATTACTTATGATTTCACGGCAATTTCATCGTACAATGTCTGCCGATACGAAGTCTTTACATGCGCTACACATAGTAAGACTGCATATCGGTACACGTCGAGCGATGCTGCAGTGATGAAATATTGCTGGACTCTGAACGCACCATAAAGCACATTCAGTAAAATTTTGAGTTTTCTCTGGAGACAGCTATAAGGGGTATTCACAATGGGCTAAGATAGAAGTCCGAGTTATGCAGTTTTAACTTGTTATGTAGTTCTACATGATTGATGAATATATAGAAAGTTTCAAGTAAATACCCGCTCTCAGTTTTATGTTACTGAAAGTCAGTCTTGCCAGTTAGGGGTTTCTGAAAGTTGTACCTTAAAAATTAAGAAATGGCAAAACAGTGTTCACTGACATTGAGTCAAACACCAAACATGATGTTGTCTTAAAATATGAATCCAAGAATTCTAAAATCATCTTAATGTTGAGTACTTGCTCAACTAAACTGGAATACAATTTGGGATTTGATTTAGAGAGCTCGTGTGGTCTAGTGGAACAGCGCAGGACTCCGAATCAGTTGGTCGCGAGTTCGAGCCCCGCTACGGCCAACGGGTTATGTCCTTGGGCAAGGCATTTAATCTCAATTGCTTCGTCGACCCAAGCGAAAGTGGGAAGCTGTTATGGGGAACATTACAATCTAAGTGCAGATAGGATGTGCGCATCGGCCATGCAGCCAGCCTAGTTGAAGCGAAATGATTGTGACGGTTTCCTGATGGCAGCGTAATAATAATTGGCAACAGCGCTTTGCATACATAGTAAAAGGCGCTATAAAAATCCCATTATTATTATTATTATTATTATACAGCTCCAGCTAGCTAACAAATCTGGTTTCTTTACAGAAACACAATAACATACCGTATCCACTTGTCCAATTCAACTACTCATTTTCGGAATTTAGATCACGTTACAGTTGAGCACTTTCATACTAGCGTGCCAAAAATTGTTAAAATAATTGTTAAAAAAAGTGTCGGTCATGTAGTATGACTATTTGCCAAACTTTTGGAAATGGGGATTTTGTTAATTTAAGGAGATTGTCAGATGGAAAATAGTTGAATTAGTCGAGTGAATAGGGTACCCAAGTTCATTCAAAGGAGCATGGTCCAATATTTTTCCAGTTGCAAACGAGAGGTCAGCTACTAAAGACATTTTGTTTCAAATTTTATTTGAATTGCTCCAACTATATTGATTTTTATAATAAGCAATTTTGTATTTATTTAAGAGCTGTCTATTCTTTGTTACGTAAATTCAATTAATGGTTACCATAAATTGACACATTTTCACTTGTATTTTCAAAACGAGCCATGAAAAAATCTCAAAAAATTTATGTAAAAGGAAAAATGACCAAGCTCTCGTAAAATTCCGTCAAAATATCAGACCTGTCCACCACAATTTTAACTAAGATGCACAGGCCATCCAATACTGTTAACTGTTGCAGGTAGCCTATCAAAGATTATAAGTTGCATGCATAATGTCAACGATACCTTGTAAATGCATCCCACGGGTCCTTGGGTAATTGCGTATTGACTTGTCTCCAGGAATTTGACGCAATTCATAGCTTATGACCTCAGAATACGGGAATACCAAATGCACTTGTGAATGATGGCTGCAAGGCTTGTTCTACTTGGAAGCTTAAATAAAAACCATGTTACCTTTCCTTGTATTTATATCAGGATTTTGTGCTACTTGATTTCTTTTATACAGACAAATAATTTGAGACCATAAGTATGTCCTGTGCAAATCTTCCATCATCATGATGGAAGATTTCCAGCTATGTCCTGTAAGGGGTATAAAGAAGTTTCAAGCTCATTTAACAAGCCCATTTGGAATCTGGACACACTATTTTCTGTTAGGAAATTTCAGTCTATATTTCTAAAATATATTTCAGTTAACATTTTTCTTCTTTTCATGGACTTGCATGTGTGCACAAATCCTTTTGAATTATAGTTTAGTGTAATGGTGCATTCAGAGTGACGATTTCACTGCAATTCCATCGCACAACGTATGCCCATACGCAGTCTTAACACGCGCTGCACATAGTGAACTTTGTATCATTACAATTTTTAAAACAAAATGACCTTCTGATTTTTTCATGAAAGGGTAAACCAATTTCTGTAAACATGTCAAAATCAGACA
Source organism: Ophiothrix spiculata (assembly GCA_000969725.1). NCBI lineage: Eukaryota > Metazoa > Echinodermata > Ophiuroidea > Amphilepidida > Ophiotrichidae > Ophiothrix > Ophiothrix spiculata. The sequence goes on along the minus strand of JXSR01S021966.1, from coordinate 6,024 downwards.
TGTTCACTTCACTGATATAGACTTTGTTACATATTGAACATGTAACTGCGTATAGTATATTTCTGGACGTACAGGTAAATGATTGCTTGATATCGGTGAAACCAAACGTCATCTTGGTGATAGATTTAGGGAACATCTTTGCTACGCCACTATGAATAGCTGCGATATCCCCATCACTCATCATTACAACAAAACTCCTCATGTTCCATCTGATCTTCGTGTCACGGGCCTTCTACATACTCCTGGATCAGACACCCAATGCCTCATGAAAGAACAACAAATCTTTTTCAAGTACGGCACCCTTGCTAGTCCCAACAGCAATGACCTAAACATTCAATTCACTGCCTTTAAACTTTAATTTGTCAGAAATGTCAGTACCATATTTTCTATTAAAACATAGTGAAACAAACCTACTAGTTTCTATATACTAGTAGGATTAGCGTGGCTTTCCGCCAAATGTTATAAATAAATTATACAATGAAAGCATACATTTCAGTCTATTATTTTGGTCTAAATTTTTTTATTCTGATTGTAATTAAGAAAATGCCCAAATAGGTCAAAATAGTCATATTTTGCCCAAAATTATGATTTTTAACATTTTTGTTGACTTATCTTTAGCATTACTTTAAAATTAAGAAACGTTTAAAAATTTGAAAACATGCTTTTTTTATCTGATCTTGACATTTGTTTCTAGATTCCAAAAAGCATAAAACTGCATAAAAACTAATTTTAGTTTTGCTTTCCAGAATTTTCTTCAGCAAAAAATATGGTTTTAAAATTGACCATTTTAGTCAAAAACTACATTACCATCATATTCATCATATTCTAAAAATTATACTTTGAAATTATTTATACAATTAGTGAGAAAGTTACAAAAACAGTGTAAGCTAGTGTATGTGAGCTGTACGTGGGTCCACCCCTGCCTTATATATATCATGTGCGCATAGCAGGTGGACACAATTATGCTTCTGGGTTTTCCCAAAAAATCATAAAGACAAGAAATTGTGAATTTGCCAATGAAATGAACTCAGACGTGCAGGAGCTATCATAAAAATCTCTTTCATTATGGTTCATACATTTAATTTAGGTGGTTATTGAAGAAAAACCTCTGATGTTCTTAGGAAGCTTCCCAATATAAGTTGTTCCTTTCCTATTATCATTAATATTTCTTCCATCATGATCCAAAAATGATAACAGTATGGTTTTTTAAAATGATTTTCACTCCTGTTTAACTTGATGGATTTGTTTCTATACGTAGCTTGCTTTTTTCTCCCAAGTTTTTTTTTTACTAGGTCCAATGCTCATAGAACAGTGCACCTTTAAGAAAACATGCATGCTATTCATTGATTACCACATCAAAGTGTACACTGCATCCAGAATGAGTGATACCTGGTACAAGTGTCTCTTGGGTGTTCAGATGATAGCGCTACGACTCGTCTCGGAGAATTTGACGTAATACGCTTCATGTCTATTCAGTAGATCCACATATGGTCTATATGATGTAGGAATAATGGAAAGGAGTACATTCCCCAGAGTACTGTTGTACCAGTTTTTATTTGAAAAGTTTTTGACTGGTCCATTCCTTTTCAGAGAATGTTTTGTAGGTCATATAGCATGGTCGTGTAGCCATCATATACATCATTTGAGACTGTCCATTTCAAATGAGCTGTAAATGCAACAAACTCTATTTTGTGCTTCTGGTTAAAATACATGCCAAGGTCGGAATTTACCTAAATTGATTTTTTGACAGATTCAAAACACCAGCAAAGTTTCATTTCAAGAAAATGATCAGAAATATGAAATTTATCTGTAATTTGTAAATGTAAACTTTTTAGACAAATTTGTTTATTTTGGCTAAAAAACGCCTAGTTTGGGCTATAAAAATGATATTTAATACATTTTATGTCAAAATGATCAATGAAAAGGGGTAATTAAGAGAAATTAAGGCAAAAAGCTTCCTGAGTTTTTTTGGGGTGGGGGCAAAACAAAAAGGTGGTTTTTTTTGGAGGGGGCACAATACAAAACCACCAGTTCACTATGTTAAAGATTACAAGGGATATGTTATGGATCTTGCAACAGGGTCTGATTGCTCGTTGCATACTTCAAGGTTTATAGGGTATAGATACAACTTTCTTGGTTTCATTGGAAATTTGGTCTGCAGACACACCATTTTCTTTTAAAATGATACATTACAAGGGTATATCAAAAAGTTTTGAAGATCACCAAGGAAAAGAGCTATATTGATAAACTTTTGTCAGGATGGTCACGTGTCCTTGTATATGGAGCAAAAATAATATCATTGGCATTTATACTTTCCATACAGGTGTCGATAGATGTCAACAACTTGGTTTGCAGCCCAGTAATTCTATGATGACACACCCAAAGTTTAGTTAGATGTTTGATACTGTAGTATAGATTAGAATCTCTTCTTTCCATTGATACCAAATTATGGGAATCTGCCAAAGTGGTGACATAAAGATGTAATAAAGCATGGCCAACCTGAAAATGATAGTTTTAGCAAAATAACAATAATGGATTTTTTTGGCTAAAAGAGGACCTCTACAAAGTCTGTTTGTGGCGAGTACATTTTAAGTGGGAGAAATGTATTTCTTTGCATATTGGCTATGTAAAGATGACTTAATGGTCATATAATAAAAAAAATTCCTGACTGTATTTCTTCTTGGTGATCTTTAAAACTTTTTGATATCCCTCATATATTGCACAATTTTTATATATGAGAACTGAGAGAGTGTCATAAAGTTATCAAAAAGTGTAAAAAAATTATGTTTTTCACATATATGTGTTAGTGAGAGACAAGAATGTTTCTCCTGTTAAATGACCAAAATGTAGATACAAATTTCTTGCACCACACAATGAACTATACCCTCATTGCAACCGGACATTAGGTACATTTTGCCCCTATAAATTTAGCAACTCGGAGAAGATTATATTTTCCTTTTTAACATAATAGCTGACAATCTATTTCAAATGTGTTTTGAAATTGGTTTGTGTTCAGATAATAACATAACTTTCAAGTTTGTAAACCATGCCCCACACACAAGTTATGCTTAGATGTATCTTCTGAATACATGTATAAATCTGTCGAACAAAGTACCGGGACAAAGTAACAGAAGAGTTTAAGAAAAATGGTTTGAACACAGCTACTAATTCCAGACTCTTTTCAAACCCATTAGACCTTTCCAAAAAGGACACAGTTAATTACAGCCTAATCCCCAAACCATTGATTTTTTTAACAACTCTTTTATAATGGGATACCGAGTATTTTGAGGAGATATCGGGTGTTTTGGCGTGAATCATGAGGGATACCTGAGCGTCATGAAACAATTTCGTAATTACTTGGAAAGAAAGAATCATCTCTGATTCTTCTTTATGAATTACATAAAAGAAAATTCTAAGTGATTTCTTTTTCTGTGAAAAATGTTATTGTTTCAAAATTTTCTTCACATCTGTCGAACATAAATTTAAAATGCCAGATGTAATTTCTTCAAGAATTGTGCATTTTTTTACAAGAAAAATTAAATGCTAAACACATTTTTCGATACATATTTCCCTGGCCTAATATTCAGTTTGTTAACAAATTGAGAAAGTGGGTTACACCTGAGGGCATCCAGAGCTGTGTGTATGGAACATGCCAGAGTCACGAATTCTCATTTATTGCTTGCAAGGAACTGCTCTTGTGTACCATATATGCATTCTATACAAATTTAAGGTCTTCTGATCTAATATAAGTCAAAATTTGTACAGTTTTCTGACTATGGTACAGAGGAATGACAGTTTCTTTGTTTACCTCATTTCCATAAGTAAATAACTCTTGTCCCCTTCAGCTTTTTAAAGTAATTATTTGTTAAGTTCTAACATAAAAATGGTATCTATAGAATGATTAATCTTTATTTTTAAGCATTTGCCCTTTAAGTTTAATCTCAATGTGGTTAGCTGTAAGATGTATTGATTAACAGTATAATATATATTTTTTTGTTATAAAATAGAAAAATTCCAATTATTGCATCTATTGCTTATTCTTCTTATGCCTTTTCGCTTTAACATTTCAAGTTCAAAGTTCTTTTTCAAAGTAGAGCACATTTAGGCATGCAATGAGTTAAGAAGCATGCTTCAGCACTAATTAAAGGTAAACAAACTCATCTTCCCCCAACGAGATGGAGAATTTCATTAATTTCCCCCATTCTTCTTCCCTTCCCACGAGATGCCGTGCAAAATGAAAGTTTGCTTCGTTGTAAAATAGGCCAGTGCTGTAATATGCACACATGTATAATGGCACTGACGCAGTTTATATGATGGGGTTTGTAGTTGTACCTCGGGCGTGTGCGCACAGAGAGGCAAGGGGGAGTAGGAAGGGGCTCTTCTGACGTTATGGGGCGTACTGAGAAAGTTGTCTTACCAAACTGTTCTCATTTACTATGCGCATAATCATTGAAGGGTGATCTTCTTGTACTGAGCCATGCAAGTTGAATAAAATTGAATTCAAGTATAGCTGAAATGTACTAGTTGGTAATAAGATCAAACCACAGATTCTCAAATACAAGGATGCCAAAGTCGGCCAAATTGTCTGAAGCACATTTGAGAGTCTGATGTGATCAAACCAAGCAGAAAAGGCGCGTGCTCTAGATACTGGAACACAAAATTTGGGCAATACTAGGTACACAAATGAGGGGTGCTCTGGCAAAATGAGAGGAAAGTCGCAAATTTCAAAATTTAGTTTATGACATAGTTTAATTCTCTGTAATCTCAGCTTTTAAATGATATATAATATGTCACACTTTCTTTCTCCATTCTTCATTTAGAGATCGAAATCCAAATCAGTCCACTGAATATACTGCAATCCAAATAGCTGCAAATCGATTTCATAGGTGTATTCAGGCATGATTATCTTCAGGTTTTTGCCTGAATTCAGGCAAATATGCTTGGATCTTCAATGTACAAAAGTATTGGGAAATTCACATTTTCAGGCAAAATTACAAAAAGCCATAACCATCCCTGTGTATTACTATGTGTATAATACCAACATGCAATCAATTAACCGGGAATAATTGCACTTCCCGACAAAGTTGACCTTCAAAACTTTAGGTATAGGTAAACACTTATGCATGAATGCGCTTTATGTCAAAAAACGAAATTTGACTCCAGATACAGGAACACATAATTTGGGCAATACTAGATACACAAACATTGTCCAATATTGCTCAGTTCTAGTAGTTTTTTCCCTGTTCCAGTATTGTTGGTCACAATTACTGGATAATATACCAGTTGTATTGCTAAATTTTGGGCAATATCCCATACATAACAGTGTTGTAGGTCAAATATTTACACTCCCGGTCAAAAGTATTTGCGCACCCTTAAATACGGACAAAAACGTAATTATTATATCAAACGACCAAGACTCTGAAAAAATTCATGTTTTTTTATAGGTGCTTAATGTTCCAATATAAGTAATTTATGTTTCCTCTGATATTCGATCTTCCATAACCATAAAAATGGCCGATTTCCTGGACCATATACAAATACACCACACCCACTTTTTGGTATGTACCTATGTTGTTTATTATTCAATGCTCGTTATCACCGTGTAGCCGTAAAGAACATTTTCAGGCAATAAGTTTTCCAACAAATGTGCAATTATGTATTTAAACTCCATTTATTATGTGCAGAAGAAAGTACACAATATGTTTAGCACACCATATTTTCAAATGCGGTAAATGCAATTCTTGTTTTAGATATATGTACAGTATGTAAAGTATAAATCCGATAAAATATGGCGCAAATGATGAACGGTTCTCGAGATATGTTTGGTTAAAGGTTTTGTGCGCAAACACTTTTGACCGGGAGTGTATATATACTAGTTATCTTTGGCAGTCATACATACTTGTTGATATCTCTGTTGGTAAATCCCAGTCAATTTCCGAGGGTAAGTATTACGTTCCAAAAACATATTTTAAAACTTTCATTTTTATTGTGCAACTTTTATTATGAAGTTCAAAATCTGTGTGG
>JXSR01S021960.1:5807-25652 GCA_000969725.1 Ophiothrix spiculata | reverse complement strand
TAATTCAAAAAGATTCCTTTCATGAATATGTAATAAAACATTTCTGTTTGTTCAAGTACCGTTTGTATTTTTCAATTTATGCACAAATGGCCTTTATGTGATAGGCTGTACTACACAGTTTGCCTCAAGCCAAAAACGAAGTTTTTTTGGCTTGTGTTTCTCGAGCAAAATTTCTATCATGACATGTGTCTATAATTTTCACAATTTGAATGATTGATCAAATCTAGACATCCACGCAGCAATTACGGTTTGACAGTTCTCCCTATACAACGCACGCATTCTCATGTGCTAAAATTCATAGTCACTGAGTGCGATTTTACTTCCTAATAAGGAATTTTGGCCATCCATTATGAGACGATAGATGACAGTGCGTTCAGCGTCACAACGCAGTGGAGCCGCGCGTTCAAAATCACAGCGCGATGCAGGTATACGCACACTTCCGGCGCGAACAGCTTTACTGGGTTTGGAATATTTCATGTTTGAATAGGGGTGTACGTTTTTCCAATGATAATGTTTAAAGTTTTTGGCAATAATTTTCATCGTTTTTGGTTTATAAATGACTCAAATTTTTGACTAAGAATGAGAATAAAAGATGGCGAATTATTGTTTTGCCTGTCATCTATCGTCTCATAATGGATGGGCGTACACAATTTTTTTCGTAATTGATATTTCTACATCGCGAGAGATCACAATATAGATGTTTGAATATGACTAAAAATTATCATCAAGTGCAATAATCAACAAGAAAAATATTTTTATATACAGTATCAAAGAGAGGAAAAATAAGACGGTAAGTTGTGAAATCGAAATAAAATTGTCCGGCATCAACTTGCTGTCGCCACGGCCCCAGCTATTTTTATACACTAGTTATGTTACGTAGCGCTAGTTGACAGAAGAGACACAGCGCTACATCGAGCTAGAATATATGGACTTACTGGGCTCCATTGACTCAATGGTTAATTTTGCCAATTTTTTGAAGTCTCATTTTAAACAACTCACATCATGAAAAATGTGGGAAAAGTGATCTTGCACACCTTAGTGGGTTGCTTAAGCCGTAGGCCATGGTAGTCAAGGAGTTTTCCAAACATAAACTTGTGAAAATTCATGATCATTTTTATGTAAAAAATCACCTAATATGATCAAAGTACACATTTTGATTTTTTCAATCAACAAACAATCTTTCACTCACACGGAATAAAGCGCAATTACAGGTAATAACCACAATAGCGAGCCCACTTGCTGCCTTTATCCGTTTTCGTTTAATGCATTTGATGGAACTAATTTTCCCAACAGACAACAATGGTGTCTAAGTTGGCAATTTAAGGCTGGTGTAGACCTTCAACTAGCATAATCGGTTTTTGTACTCTAACTCTCAAACTAATTGCTTATATACCGGTCCCTTATAAAAGTATACATTTTTAGAAGTAGATTTTACTTTTAACATATTGGTGATATCGGTTTTTGACTAAAAATGTTGATTTTGGTAAAAAATGTATTTTTTGCCCCCAAAATTTCTGGAAAGTCTAACTAAAATTTGCATTTGTGAAATTTTTTGCTTTTTGAAATTTAGAAACAAATGTCTGGGAAGGGTTTTCTATCATATTTTTTGAAAAAAATCCAAAAATTGTCATTTTGGTGGCAGCGGTGGGATTTTGTTACATTTTTTGACATATTTTTGTTATTTTTTTAAAAACTAAGACAAAAATCAAAAATTTGAGAAAACTCGTCTTAGACATTATTAGTTTTTGGATTACAAAAAGTAAAAAAGTTCAACATTTCACAAATTTATGATGCAACTTCACACAAATTGAATTTGTGAGTGGGTATATCCCCACCCATAAATGACTGTGCATTACATTGCACTACACACATCTCCCATAGAGAGCCACAGTCACAAAACACCCCAAATTCACTCATCTTTTTCTCAATGAAATTTTGAAAATATAGTTTAAAACTCATATAGAATCTGATTTTAAATATATCATAAATGTAAAAAAAGAATAGGTTGTTGGTGCTCCATTTCCAAGATATCCTCAAAGAATCTTAAATTTCCATTTAAAATCTAGTTAAACAGCAGCCATGTTTTCATAACAAATAGGTGTGACCATGAGTTCCCAACCTTCAGGTTATGACATCTCATTGAATGCACTGGAGGGTACCCACTTTATACATACTAACACCCTGGTCACATAAGCCGCAAGAAGCCGCAACGCCGGTATGACATCTGTATGACACCGATGAATGATTGCGATGCCCGGTCGGACACCGGTGGTTATGTGACCATAACTGAAGACATCGTATACAAACCACAAGGTTTTAACTCAGAATTAAATTCTTGCGACATGCTCCGGCGTCTTTACGGCTCTGCGGACACCGGTCGGACACAGATCAGACACCGGCCGGTGTCCGATCGGCGTCTGTTGAATTGACGCCGTAAACACATTGTGACCTGGCCGCAAGCTAATGTGACCAGGGTATTCAGCTCACACACATGCCAATAATGTGCAGTACGTGCTTTGGGTACCCCCTTAGGCCAAAAAAAATTAATTGTTTGATTGGCGTAACATAGAAAAAAAAATAGGGTAGGTAGGTCGGATTTTTTTTTTTTTAATAATTTTTTTTATTTTATGGTTCACATACAAGAACTCAAATTATATGGCACATATACAAAAACATCTTCACTTTTTCTGTAACACATCTTTTATTTGTCATTTTGAATGTCCTGCAAGCCATATCTTGGGCTCTCTGAGTCTCATGAATCGATTCCCATCAAATTTGGGATTTGGAGGTTTTTTACCATGCTTAAAAAAATAAAAATATCTAGGGTCGGTCGTAAAATTAGGGTAGGTCGGGTTACGCCAATCAAACAATTTTTTTTTTAGGCCTTAATTAAATAAATTCACACATGACATACTGTATTGAATCTATAGATTTGACCCTGGTTTAGCGTGCAAGACTGAACACAAGGACTTGAGTCCTATTCATAATTTCTATTCAGATAATTCACACATAATTGATCATATGATTACCTTGGAAATTGAGATGAATTTACTACTTGAGAATGATAGTTGTTACATAAGAAATTTTAAAATTTATAAACAGAAATCATGATGAAACACTACTCTATGAGTGTCAGTGTGTGTCTGTGGGTTTGAACCCTAGACACATATATGGAATGGGTGTAATGCAACTTTTGGTTAAGCTTTCCAGAAATTTTAAATACAATTTTTGACACTTTTTGCCAAAATTGACATTTTTGGTCAAAAACTAATAGACGAGGAGGAAGAGGATTGGAAAAAACTTTTGTTCAACCCACGGGGTAACCGCATGGGAGTATCATTAAATGTTAGTATGGACCCCAAGGATCACTTCTTTGGGGGTAGTCAAAATTCTAATCCCCTAGAATATTTGCTTTGGGGTGCTGTCTAAATTGACATAAATATAGTAAAAATGCTAGTTTTTGTTCAACCCACAGGGTACCCGTGTGGGAGTATCACTTAAGTTAGTTAGGGCCCCAAGGATCACTTCTTAAGGAGTAGTGGAAATTATAATTTCCTAGAAGTTTTGCTTGAGGGCGCTATCTAAATAAGCACAAATATGGTTAAAAATGCTATTCCTTCACAGATTTAAGAACGAATCGCATGTAATGAATGTTTTTATGGTTTTTTAGCGATAGTAAACACAGAATGATTACTAAAGTGGTGAATAAGGTTTTAAAATAATACATGTCCAGGAACAATAAGAACGATGCCTCTCTTGACATAGTGAATAATAGCCTTGTTTTGTAAGAAAGGACCAGTAACAACAGTAATATTCCATAAGTCAAATTATACGACAACAATAATATTTTGTCGTAAAATTCATAAACTTGGCTTTTTATTGCCACACGATTATATTCAAAAGGCCTAGAACGTGTCATCAAAATTACATGATTGTATAATATGATTAAGAAGTTCATGACATTGAATATTATTCATACATGTACTAGTTAAAAATCCCTGGTTTCTATTTTTACACTGTTCGACTGACCATCATCAATAAAACGGGGCATGAAGTATTTTTTTATTGGAATCAATTAATAAACATAACAGCTAATAATTTTCTTGTTACATGTACTACTAAGAAGAAAAAGGGTAACAAATATAGTTTTAATAAATAAAGACTCTATGTTTGTAATAAACTTGTTGGCAGATGTTTCCCTTTGCTGCAAATATTGGCTTAGATACTAAGAGGTAATGTTGGAAGCCAGCTAAAGACAACTGATCACCCGAATCACAGTTTTTTCATTAAGTAACAAGGAAAGCGAAATATAAGCAATGTGTGGCGGATAAAGTTATTTAAAGCTTTTTTGTCAAAATTGAAAATAAACATGACGTCTAATCTTCGATATCACTATCAATGCGAGATGGTTTGGGCAAGTTCCATATCTCTTGCATAAACAAAGTTTGGTACAGCTCATATCACTGGTTTGACAAATACAGATGGCCCTAGAACAAAATGATATGCAACCCCATCAGGGAAGTTCAACAAGTCTAGCTAATGCCGGCTCTTAATCATGAAGACTGGATAGAGTTGTCCAGTCCGCAACTCCCATCCATTGATTAGTGATCGCAAATAGATTTTTTTCTTCAAAGAGCCCCTTTAGATGTATGTTTTGAAGTTGTGACGTTTAATATGATGGAAAAAGGTGTCAGATGTTGGTGTCATTTCGTTTCTGCTTCTGACCAAATAACCAATACCAAGCTTCATTATTAGGTTGACATATATTTGTTCTTCTGAGCTGCCTATGTAGAGGTCGGACACATACCATTCACATCTGCGAAGGTTAGAATGAGGTGGTCCCAGGAGATGATAGACCTTCTTTGTAATCCTCTCTATCTAAAATGAGTTTTAGGCTTACAGGTTTTAGGTTTATTCTTAATTGTCAATGCTTGTGGGGTCAAAGCACGTAATTGCATAATTCCAAGTAATGCAATCCTTGAATCTGACCCAACATGACGAGACGTTACGTAAATGAATCGAGCCAAACAGTAGACATCTAGAGTTTTGTGCACTGGAGATGTGATATCACAGTATAGCCAGATCAGATTCTGGAGATTGAATAACAACCCTATCGCGGGTATAACATGAGTGCAACTCATGAAGAAGGAGCCATGTGATATCGGCTTCTTCATGATCTTAAACCAACAATGGGACTTTGCATGAACTTCCGTGGTTGTGCAGATCTACTTTGAGTCACTGTCGATCTTGTGCCATTCCAAAGTGCGAACTTCCAACAAGGAAGTTCTTTGGGCTAGGAATATATTGTGTCCATTGCTTTGCGTCAATAAGTTTTGTATCTTAACTCCCTCTCGGCGAGCTGTTTCTGCGGACTTCATAGATAGTTAGGGTTCCAAATAGCTATCGCATACAATGTTAACTCGGGTCCATCCTTCAAATATTGTTGCATCACCATGTTTGACTCTCTGAATTATCCTCATTCCATCAATTTGAAGCTAGATGTTTCCTAGTTTTAGGTAATAAGGTACTAAGCATATAATTACGGACAATTTGTATACAAATATCTCAACATTTGTGATTTTAATATTGCTTGAGTATGTTTAATTAAATAAAAAATTCTAATATCACACATTACTAACCAGTAAAATAAATTTAGAGTATTGTTTGTTTGTTTGTTTGTTGTTGTTTTTTTGGGGGGGGGGCACTCGTTGAGATAAGAAAATACTGTTACTGCTCTTTCTTTCATGGTTTATATTAGTTACCGACATAACAGGCATTATTTTGGCAGCGTTTATAATGAATAAAGTTAACTGACTAACAAAGTTGTGCAAAATCAGGCTCATTTCAGGATATTAGGTCATCGCAAGAACGCCCTCTACGAGAAACCGGGTTCTTCAGAGTGTGTTTTAAGTGTTTTAATGGCATCTACTGGGTCTCTACTTTTATCTTACAGACTAAAATTGTTTATATTTAAAGTGAAAACATAGAAAATAAAACAATACGTTTCCACAACACCACAAATACGAGTTTCAATATTCATGGCAGCAATTTTGAGATGAAATATCCGAATTATTACATTTTTAACCTACACATTGTTTCTTGACATGCATAGTAACAATAAGTGATAAAACATTCCATAATTTAAAATGTTTGTTTAAAAAAAAACACTTTATATGGAAGGGCTTGATATCTAGTAAAATAAGTAGTACTTATCTTAAAGAGCGCTCTCTAACTAATAATTCTTGCATGAACACATTTCGACTACCCCCCTAGAAGTAAACTAGGGGGTCTAAGCTAAGTACCAAAAGTGGTTTCTTGCAGTTACCAGGTGGGTTGAACAAACTTGTTAAATAAGGCTTATTGGAGATTCTCCTCTTCGACTATAATATCATCATCACGTTCAGGGTAAAATTCTGCTTCTAAAAATGTATACTTTTATATAGTTTATGCAATTAGTTTAAGAGTTTAGAGTACAAAACGGTTTACGGTCTCAGCACATCAGCGACATCTGCCGCTTAAAATTTTGATCTATAAGGCGGATTGGTTCTATCAGAGCTTATTTATCTGAAAAAGCTACGTCATGTCTGGTTAATTCAATCATCATCTCTCGTCTTGACTTTTGCAATTCCATATTGACAGGTATCACTGCTGATCAGCTAAACCGTCTGCAACTGGTTCAAAACTGTACCGCTCCAGGTCTTGTGTTTTGAAAATACCTGATGTGCTACAAATAGCACTTCTCAAGATATTCAGGTGTGTTGTAGGTGTGCGTTTTGTATAGCTAATTATGCCTTAGGTGTGCTGAAAATCGCACTCCTCAAGATCATTTTGTACTATCGCACTCGCACGCCTCAAAATACAAGGCCTGCCGCTCGGCTTGTTCTTAACTCTTTCACTCCGGAATAAAGTTTTCACCATCCCTCCTATTTCACAGGAAAGCCACTCTGAGCGGCTCATAGAGACCTAACTTTATGATAGTATATGATAATTGTAGTGCACCAGGGTTGTTTTCTTTGCTAATACAATGATGGTGTTAGATAGCCCTTTGTTTCTACTGCTTTCTGGCGAATTTTCAACCAATTTGGGCTTATAGTTTTGTTTTTAGAGCTATTTGAAAAAAATGCGTCAAAGTAGAAATTCCGGCAAATTGTGCACGCTTTTGCGAGCCGCTTTGAGCGGCTTGCCGGAGTGAAAGAGTTAAGAAAAATAAACATGATCATGTTACCCCACTCCTCATTGAACTTCACTGGCTACCCGTGGAGTTCCGTATTCAATTCAAACTCGCCGTGTTTGCCTTCCAACATTTGAAGGCACATTGCCTCAATACCTATCTTCCGTCCTCTGTACGTATCAACCGTCTCGTACCCTCAGATCATCTGCTGAAAAACTCCTCAAAACTCCACAGGTAAACTTAAAAACTATGCTGCGTCTTCTGTATGGAACTCGCTCGCTTCCAAACAGCATTCGCAGTATTTCAACACTTCCTGTTTTCATATGCATCTCAAACCCACCGGTTCTGTCTTGCTTTCCCTGAATGTTAGTGTTGTGTTCTCGTTTTGTTTGGCGCCCTGAGTTCTTCGGAAGATTTTGCGCCCTAAAAGCACCCTTTATTATGATTTTATTATTATTATTATTATGCGTGAACCCCAGCAGATTTGGAATAACATAATTATGCTTATTACTATAACTTTATAAGAACACTTTTATAATTTTTGGGGAAAGGTAAAAATATGATATTTGTAATATTTCCTTCAATACGTGACCATGGTGACCAAATAGAAATACACGTAAAACGTATCCTAAATTTGCGTTTTAGAAGTCCCTTGTCCCTAAATCTAGTGGATGCTATTTATCATGTCCTATGCCGCCTGATTTTATGCAAATTTAAGCCACGAGGGCGCTTTGCTGGCCACGTCTTAATATTACTCATTTTGAAAGATTTATCGAGGTAGAATTGAAGATAAACATTCCCTTATTATATTCTAAAAGTTTCAGCATGAAGCTTTGTTTCGTTTGCTCGTGGTACCATTTTATTACTTTTGAAAATGCCTCCATTGAAAACACAGGGAACAAAAGTTTGTTGACCCACACACAAACCTATGGCACAAAATTGCGTAGTTCTGTGTTTCACTTTAATTGGTGTCACGACCAAACCGTTTTGTTAAGAGAGCTCAAATTTGCTGAGCAGATACTATTAATGATTATCTATTGTTTGACGTTCAAATTATCGCAATCAGAATGTCCATTGTCGTTTTATCGGCAAAAGCGCCCTTTTAGCCTATGATGTAAAATTGTAGTTTTTACACACGCAAAAATTCTGATGTTGACAAAACTTGTACAAATGGATTCTTTGACCCCAAAAACATACTAAAGTATACACCCCAACATTGCTAAAATATGGTGTAGAATTCCAGCAGTGGTCACATTTCACATTTTCAGACCCGCCTGACCCCTTCCCCATTTTCCAATTTTCTCACTAGATTTTCAATTTTACCCTCCTCTTAATTTATTTTACCCTCTCTTTTCCCGGTAGTTTGGCAAAAATTTCCCACTGACAAGCTTTCAGTTAGTCTGCCTCACCTTCTTCTTTTAAAACATGATTAAGGCTACAAATCTGTCACAGTCAAACCCCGGAGTTAAACATGAAAAAATCACCATAAAATGGCCCGGTCTTGTCCTGTTTTACACTGTAGATGCCTGTGTGTTTATTTACAGTACTGACTCGAGTAATGTCCCGCCTTTTGTGAACGTGAACTTATATCAAAGTTAGGGGATGGACTTTACGTGAGGATGCATGAGAGATTGGACTCACCGGTAAGAATACCCAGTTACGCCCCCCCCTCCCCCCCCCCCCCCCCCCCCCCCCCCCGAGTTTGCTATTTACGATATTACGTGACCTATGGTCCAGACCAAATGCTCAATCGAGAGATACACTGAGCTTGATTTAGCTATGTCTCGCTTAGTGATGCTTGCCCCAGTGTGTGCTTTTTTTATTTTATGATTTTTTTACAATGCCCACACAGTGAGGCTCTATTACTGTCTCAAAAGTGGGAGCGTGATGGCAGTACGACACTCAATGAGAGCGGTCGTGAAATGTGACAGCTCCAATTTCCCTTTCTTGTTAGCATCATAATACAATTTAAGGATATAATTATGTACCTCATTCACCTGAACCTATTCAATAGGCCATTTGGTGACAAATTCCTGTAGAAATTTTGATTTTAAATAAGCCTTTCAAGTGCATTGAATGCAATAGAATTTGCCATTTTATTATTTTTTTGTACAATATCATCCCCCCATTACGAAGTTCATTCATGACGTACATCGGGCATTAGCATTGGTCCGAACTGAGACATTAGATGAGGCTAAGTTACATGAGAATAAATCTCCCGACTTTGGAATATAAATAAAGCCCAACTTAAATAAAAACAAATTAATTAATTCAATTTTAACCAAAATGAGATTCAATACATTCTTGTTATTTGTACTGCTTTTCCCAACTTTCCTTGGGGTAAAATATGAAATAAATATCAGCTTCAAACAACAGAAAAACATATTTCTTGAAGGTTTGCCCAACATAAAAAGGATGTTTTCCTTCTCATCTTTACTATTCATAGTACACATCAAATATTGCACAAGGGTATGTAAACAAGGCCTGAATTTACATTAGCCATACTCTATCATGTGATTCATTGATTCAGATTTCTATGAAGTGGGTAATAATCAGGTAATAATAACTTGTGCGCACCAGTGGCGGTGGAAGGTAAAAATTTTAGGGGGGGGGGCAACTTTTTTTTAGCAAAAATGGTCGGAGGAAAATTATGGGTTTTTTTTAATGCGTGCGTAGCGCGCACAAAAAATCTGTCAAATTGGCTAATTTCAGCTAAAAATCATGTGAAAAATTTTACAAATTTGCGCAAAAATGGCAAATTCTTACTAAAAATGGACAAAATATTTGAAAATTCGCGCGAAGTGCACAAATTTTTTTGATTTTTAACGTTTATATTATCAAAACAAAGGGAAAATTTCAATTTCCTGTCCTTTTCTTTCTTTCTTCTTTATTTATTGAGGGGGTCCGTCCCCCCTCGTGAAATTTAGGAGGGGGGGCTTGTCCCCCCCGGGTCCGCCGCCTATGGTGCGCACTCACACGTGTACATCGTCCTACACACCATGATAAATGTCAAGTGACACTCAACATACAAACTGTGGAAGTCATCACATAATCAGTATCATCATCATATCAATTTGACTCAACAATATCAGAATTTTGTAAACCTCCCTGTTCTGTTTATCGACTATGAAGTCTTCATGCTAAAGTACATGGCATTATCTGCAAGTTCTCAAAACAAGTAGAGAGAGAGAATGAGTCAGTATATATATATCAGATATTTCTGATAGTAATAATAATATATGCCGGTGAAGTAGTGACGTCACATTTATGATAATTAGCCCAACACGTGCGATCTGGTTCCAAACAAATGATACTGTTCACTGATCATACGTATTAACAGATAGTTTTCCGGCTAAGGCCGTATGGCATGCCGTATGGCATGCCATTGGCGCGGGAATCGGTTAAATTGGCACAACAGGTTTACAAAAATGTGTGCTTTTTTTTTTGTTTTGTCAATCTATGTTTTGATTCTTTCTTAAGGCTATATAATTTCTTTTCTCAAAATATATGTGATTTAAAATGTTGATCCTGACTGAGTATAACAGACCTGATATGTGATGACTCACCCCGAAAGGGGGGACTTTGCAGATGATATCAATTTTGAGTTTATCATTTCATCTTTTACAGCATTTTCTAAGCTTTAAAATGACACCTTATTTGTCGAAATTGATTAAGGGGATGAAATTTTACAACAGAAATCTGCTATATATTATTTTCTCTATTTTTTGCTACCTATTTTCGCCAGTATCTTGGAAAGTGTTCCGTCGCAAAGTCCCCCTTTTCGGGGTGAGTCATCACATATGTGGTAAGTGTATACTTGACTAAATGCACATTTCAACCATCTATATACACTTACCCCTGATTCACAGACTAAAGCAATGATTTTTGGTCAACTTGATAAAATATGAGGTTAAGAAATTTAAATTTATCATTAAAGCAACACTATGAAGTGTTAAAATGAAGCGCCCCCTGTCACCCATGACTTTTGATGACGTTTGCTTTTTTAAGCTTATTGGGTTTCTTTTTGGTAGTTATAGGCCCCTAATACCCTCCAAATAATTTGGCTTAAATATGTTTACTTTTACTGATATGGCTATTTGTTGAATTTAAATTTGGGATCCCTAATTTAATTCTATGTGTATTAGTAAAGGAAAGCACACTTGTGCTCTTTATCAATTTTCCAGTGGCAAAACAGGCTTTTGACAAAATACACTTGAAATCAGATTAGATACCGTAGTCATATTCCATCATTTTAGGCTCTTTTTACTAAAAACTATTTTTAATCAAATCTTATAGTGTTGGTTTAAGTTTTGATACTTAAAAGCATGGCTTGTTTCGAACAAAATATCCCACAGTATTGTTTGTGCCCATAACAACTTTTAACAGGTCCAGCTTTGTCTTGTGGACACAAAAAATACTATTAGACCTTCGTCCTATTTTTTCAGTCCTCCTCCACATTGTTGTTTCAGAACTGTAAATACTGTTATCATTGCAATTGTTGAAAAAATAGAATGTTATGTTATATGTTATAAAGAAATAAAACATACCTTATGGGCTAAAAATTTAAATTGTTTTTAAATAAAATCACGACTCTATTTTTCTTGGAAAAATTGATACAAAAAAACATATTTCTTGAAGGTTTGCCCAACATAAAAAGGATGTTTTCCTTGTCATCTTTACTATTCATAGTACACATCACATATTGCACAAGGGTATGTAAACAAGACCCGGACTTACATTAGCCGTACTCTATCATATGATTCATTGATTCAGATTTCTATGAAATCGGGTAATAATCAGGTAATAATAACTTGTGCGCACTCACATGTGTTGATTGTCCTACACACCATGATAAGGCCAAAAAAAATAAACAACTTGTTTTGAGCAAGTGCGGGCGGGTGGATATTTTTTTTTTTTTTTAAGATTTTTTTTCAATTGTAAGTCAAAATTACACACAATTATGGCCACTATAAAGATGCAAATATGTCTACTGTACCAAAAAATCGCTTTATACAAGTTTAAAAACAGTTTTAAATGGAAACAAAATGAAAACAGCAACTTTAAAATATTTTCAAAAAATGAAAATTCTCAAAGAAAAAAAAAACTTTTTTGGGAAATCTGAAAATTAGGCGCAGTAAACTTTTGTACAGTATACTTTTGTACAGTAAAAACTTTTTTCCAATTTTGAAAAATAGGGGCGGGCGGTCGAGGACAACCAAACAAATGTCAAGTGACACTCTACATACAAACTGTGGAAGTCATCACATAATCAGTGTCATCATCATATCAATTTGACTCAACAATATCAGAATTTTTTAAACCTCCCTCGTTCTGTTTATCGACTATGAAGTCTTCATGCTAAAGTACATATGTGATACATCATATCAAAAGGTACCTTAAAGGTCGGCATAGTAGGATACGAGATTGAATCTCTAATTTCATCAGAAACGTTACCTTTGAAGTGTATATTCTATCATATTATTCAGGTTCCAACAACCAAAACATAAAACAAATGTTTAAAAAACAAGATAAAAATCATGTCATCTTTCAAGTTTTACCAGTACGGTACAGAAACTTTAAACTTGATTTTCTCAGAACTATAGTTTTCTGAATCAATCAGCCCGATGCCTTTTACCAATTTGGATGTAACTTTGCAATCGAACATCCAATCAGTTTAAAGCTTAAAATATAATCTTTCAGATGAGACCAAAAAAGTCAGTTTTCATTTTGGGACCCTTAAGGTACCTTTCGATATGACGGGTCACATATGGCATTATCGACAAGTTCTCAAAACAAATAGTGAGAGAGAGGGACTGAGTCGGTATATCAGATATTTCTTATAGTGATGATAATATAGACATATGCATAGATTTAAAAACGGTAAATTAAAATTTGAAATAAAGAAAACCAAAAGAAAGTAGTGAAATGTATGAAAAATTTAAAAAAAAAGACTACATCATCTTTTCTGTTCTATGAAAATTTTCAGAATATAAAAAGAAAATGAATATTTGATTTAACTGCCAAACTTCAAGCATGTTTGAAGTTAAGTAAAAGTTGATTTCAAGCCAAATGTTGAAACAAAAGTGGAAAATTTGTCTTCCGTAAACATTAATGTCCCCAAAGATGGTGCTTGCTATGACATGTCATATTGTTATAAAAGATGCCCATAAGGTTTTTTTTGAAGGTTTGTAGAGCATATGTTATATTGGCACATGAATGGCAGATAATAATAGCATGAATTGAGAGATATGTCATTCACCTAACAAAATATAGCCATATTGAAAATCAAACTAAGAGGCCATTTGGGGTCAAACTAACTTTTTTATTTTGCATGAGCTTTATTTTCATGTGAGGTATTTTGCCACAAAAGTATCAATACTGCAAAAATTTACTTTGTAACTATAGTCTCAAGTTGAATTTGCAAATTCAATCACTCCAAAAATCTTGGTCATGTCAGCAATTACAAAAAATCCTCCCTGAAAAATGCAACACATGAAAACAGTAGAATCTGTACTGTGAAAAGATCATTTTTTTTTAATGTTCTATAATAACATTAAATTTCTTTTCATTTACAAGATATATACAAATTAGTACAACATTTGTTGCCAATTGAGTTGGGAGTGATCTTTGCATTTTGGCCAGCATCGTGTTCTTAATAATCATCAAACCCCTTAATTGGGGAATCTAGGCTTTTTGCATCTAGCATTGGATATCTAAGACTTATTCATGGACCCATATGTCCCTTATAAGACTAACAAACCAACCAAACAACAAAAAAGGACATTATAAATGAATAAAAACCTGGCGGGTCACTTACATTGACGGAAGATACGGGTATATGCTGCCCTCAAGACCCCCTTTTCAAGTCTCCTATTCCACTGCCCAAGATGCTCATTACAAGATTACTTCAGTTCCCAGATTCATACCCCATTTTCAAAGAAAATGACTTAAAAGTGTATTTTATTAAGTTTTCAACCTAATTTTGAATGATTTTCAGCTCAAATACTCGTATTTTTATGGGAAATAAACCATTCCTGAGACCTTGATTTGGGAAAAAATCAGTTCCATAGACCCTATTTTTGACCAAAAATAGGTTCCGCAATACCCTATGTTGGATATCGTGGATATCACATACCTACCAAAAAAAATTTTAGTACCCAGGTAAAAAAGTAACTCTTTCCTCCTACACATTCTTCAATGGTGAACTTTTCTTCACATCAAAATATTTTTCCAGTTCGCAACTTGTAATTACCAGAGAAGGAAGTTGCCATTTTGTGTTAATTGATTTTGTTAATGAATTTCGATAGATCGAGTTTGTTAATTAATGTTGCTTGGACCTCATATAACAGATTAGTGCTTTTTGGGAGTGACCATTAATGCATTTGGAAGACTACAGTGTGTGGTGGGCTCTGAATGCCAACAGTTTGTTTGACTGGCCCGACAGGAATATAACTTGAACTTAAAAGGATACAATTTTGTGTGTTTTCGAGAGTGAAGTTGATTGGATACAGATATCATCATGGTTTTTACCAATTATGATATAGAGGTAGGCTTATGATCATGAATTATAGTATGGTATTCATGTTGGATGTCGTTGTTTAGGCTCAGGCGTGGGTATAGGATTCGGTTTGAAGCATTGCTAATAACAGGTCGCTCAACTTAAAACTTCAGGAGCTCTATTCATTGGTTTGGTTTGTTAAATGAAAAAACAACAAAATTGCAAAAATGACACACATAGATTTATTGATGTAACCAGTTCATGAGAGAAAAGACAGTGAGCCCAGATATCATGCATGCTACTGCATATATTGTCACAGATCTTCTTACATATATTCTTAATACTATGTATTGACAGTGCTAGTAAGTGGTTAATATTAATATATTGTAACTTGTTAATCCATGCATCTTGGAGGAATGTTCAATAAAATTCTCCAAAATAGAATTTTCTGCAAAGTATGATTTATTTTTTCTTCTATGCTGAAAAGTATGCCCAAATGCATATTGGATAACAGCCAAAAGTATTATATATCATTGTTTTTTAATCATCCGTGTGTGTACGAAATTTGATTTTGGTTTCTCTGTTACAAGGGGATTTTCCCAAAGAACCAATGGTTGAACCAACGTTTATGGCAAATTACAGGCAGCCTTAAGAAAAGCCTTTTAATATGTGAATATATGTAGTTTGGGCACTGTGTTAACAAATTTTGAATGAAATCAAGCAAACTTGAAATTTCAAACTCCATATGTCTCAACTTGGACCCCTAATAGAAATAGCCAAATACTTTTGACATTTTTCTCAGAGTCATACTCACAAGTCAGAATATTTGCTTTGTGATCTATGTTTCAAAAACAAGATGACAACACTTATGGCAGATAAGATAGGCCAGTTACTTGTCCAGTTACGTAATTGTGACATGATCAATGGAAACAATTTACTGTTACATATATACAACATACATGTTGTCAATTTTCAGTTTTGTTTTTAACAACCTAATTGCAAAAGAAAATGATACATTTTGATCAAAACTCCATCATTATTGTTCACCCTATTATGAAGATAATACAATTCATTGAGCTTGAAAAAAAATCTACCTAAAGTATTGCCTGTAACTCAAACCTAAAATTTCTGACATCTGATTCATTCCCTTGTTCATGTGCTTATAATATTTATCATATAGGGCCTATTAATTGTTTCCTTCTTTCAAGTTGTGACCTATACATGTAATCATTGGATGTGGATGTTAAGCTACGGTCAAATTGTTCGTACGACGTTCGCACGGCGTTCGCAAGAATAGGTATATTTTTTTACAAATATCTGACAAATGTTCATTTTTATGAAATTTATTTTCAGGGCAATGTTAATAGATGTATTTCCCCTTGAGGAAAA
Source organism: Ophiothrix spiculata (assembly GCA_000969725.1). Classification (NCBI taxonomy): domain Eukaryota; kingdom Metazoa; phylum Echinodermata; class Ophiuroidea; order Amphilepidida; family Ophiotrichidae; genus Ophiothrix; species Ophiothrix spiculata. The sequence goes on along the minus strand of JXSR01S021960.1, from coordinate 9,594 downwards.
TGAGTTTTATTTTTAAAACAGATTAAAAAATACCCTTACGACTGGTCGCAAACACCTTACAGACGCTGCGATCAGTTGTGTTGACCGTTTCGTACAAACGTCGTACGAACGCCCCAAGAATATCGTACGATCAAAAACAGTTCTTAAGTTCGCAGCCTGGTTATTTGTCATGTTCAATATCTTGTTATGACGGCCTTGCGAATACCTGCATACGATTGCCGCACGACGTTCGTACGGCGTTCGCACGGCTGCCGTACGAACATCGTAAGAACTTCGCCATTGTAATTCCTATTCAAATGAATGCTTTTTAATGAGGATTTGCCAGAGACGTGCTAATCATCTCTCTGGGATTATAGTTGATCCAAATTAAAAAGACCCTCGGTTTTTCAGATTTTTTTCAGTAAATATCAAAATTCAAGAAAAGTCATGAAAGAAAAGTTGTTTGTTTACTCTTGACCCAACAGGATTTTATTTTCATGTTCAATCATTTTATATAAATATGTCCGATTCTATTCAAATTTTATGAATTTTGCCCACAATCGAAAGATTAATCGAGTTCATCTATATGAGTGCATCGATCAGAAAACTTTTAATGGGCCTAGTCGATTTAATGAACAGGTATGCGCCTAAATATACACTTTACTTAGTAAAGTTACGGGTACAGGCACATTTCTAGAAGCGAATTTGCAAACTGATCATGATGGCGAGGTCATTTTAGACCAAAATCTGAAATTTTTTGCCAAAGGTCCAAAATAGGTCTTAAAAGGTCCTGAAATCATATTATGAACTACTTAACCTATTATGACCTAGAATGCAATATCCTGGATTAAAAATGAGATTTTTGGTTTAAACAATAATAAATTTTGACCTTTTACGGCAAAAATCAAAAAGCATCCCTGTATATATTGCTTTCTAGGTTTTAAAATGTAAAATAGTTCACATTTGCTTTATATGTTGATATTGACATGGTCGGTGAACATACCAATGGCTCGTACGAGCCATTGGTATGCTGTTCTTATAATGTTTATTATGTCATCGAGTAAAAGCACTGCGACTGATTTTTAATTTCAGGGGGCTGAATACGGTACTCTTACTTGAAGTTGAAAGTATTGAGTGCGAGTGTGCTTTGCGATAGTGATGCCATGGGGAATTTGAATATGATGTCACCCCCCCCCCTTTTTTTCATAAGCGAGGAATTTGTTGTAATGACGGTATTTTGTGCCGTAAAATTACTTTTACCCTACTCCTCTCTGCTTCTCTAATTCTACACCTTCTCTTAATACCCTTTCTTTATTTGTTTTTTCTCTATTTTGCCTTGTCTCCCCTTTTCCACGCTTTATTCTTGTACTTTATTGATCGAAAATTCACAAGTCTATCGCACACCACATTCAGAAATGTGTGTGACCTTGCGAACTGATTATGAGTAAAAACTCTTTTTTTAAGACCACCGCAAGACGTTCGTACGAAAGCTTACAAAGTGGTCAAATAAACATTGTTAATCGGTCGTACGACAGCCGTACGACCTATTGTGACCATAGCTTTAGTTAGGATTTGATATACAACTGTGTAAATTCCGGTCAATAAAAGTCTGGTAAATAGCGATTGATGATGGTTGTTTTTTCTATCATGAAGCATTTACCGGTAAAATGTTGATGCTGCTGCTTACCAATAGGCATCACATATTTTTGTACTTTCCATCACTTGGAAGGAATATTAACCCTCGTCTAACCAAGCCTTTTTGTAACAGGTTTAACCAAGGGGGATGGTTGTTGCAACCCCCCCTTCCTAAATTTTTGGAAAGGAACTCCCTATGAACTTGGTTTTGTTAACAATAGATAGGTATGTCCTCCCGTATCCAACGATACCAAGATCATAAATATCGGCCAAGGTGTTACGTAATTATGACGTTATAAAGGTCTTTCAGATCGAAATATCTGAATTTTGGCAAAAATGGCTACCAAAATCAAAATTTTTCTAAATAACGGAATTTCATCAGGTTTTTTGCAACTAACGAAGGGTAACATAATTCTAACATGCCCTGCAAGTTTCATAGTATGCATATATTTTTAAAGATGGCGATTTAAAATTGTAAAAAATGTCACCGGGTTGCAACAACCCCCCTCCCTACACCCCTAACTTTGACGGCCTACCCTAACCCCACTTTAGGTGGTACCCCCTAATTTGTTCATCAAACTGAACGCAAAGGATGTAAAGTCGATTACCCAAAAGTCTGGGGTCGGTTGCTTTTAAGTTTTTATGCTGCGGGGAAAAAACCTTAAGGGATTGGCAACCCCCCCCCCCCACCCCTGTTAGACGTGGGTTAACAACTTGATTAAAGAATCATCATCAGTGTTTTCCGGTACTTAGTGCTTGGCAGATAATATTTTGTGTATTGATATGAGGCAAAACTAACCCATGTACCAAGTTTTACCGGTAAGTGTGTGGCTCAGTAGAAAAAACATGTATAATACAGATTGCTACCACTAAAAAGTTGAAACATTTGATAGATAGATTCAGCCATTTTGGGCCAGTAAGTACAAAACAAATGGTCTGTATCTAATAGTACAATTATTCAGTGAGAAGTTTAGAAAAATACAGTTTTTCAAAAATTTAATTGGCGGAGTTTATCTATTTTAGAAAAGTGACTTCATGAAAATATACCTTATGCAAAACAGATATTTATTCACCATATTGAGGGTTCAGATCGTCTCCAAAAGTCAGGTAACTTTCATTGAAATCCACATCTCTGCATCAATGTTGTGTATACAACTTTTGATGATATACATGCTCAGATAAAACGCTTTTTCAATTAACCCATATACAATTTATGTGTGTAAAAGTGGAATACAATACTGCTTGATTTTATTTAAATATCACGAAGTCTTCCTTATATGCCAACAATATACTCCAATTCATTTTTCATATTGAAAATCATTCAATATAAATTAGCAAATCAAATAAAATTCAAGATTGAATGTGCCCACTATTTTAATAAGCCTTTTCCAAAATCATATTAATACCCTGATTAAAGGAACCCTGTCTGATTGGGTCAGCATTTTTTCAAACTTTCTGAGATTTTGGTATCAAAATATTTCTCATATTTTTCTTATTGCCCATGTGAAATTTTACGGCTGAAACATTTTGCGTTTTGGAGATATAAGTGAAAATGTGTTATAAAATTATTAATATTATGGTAACCATAATATTATTTACACAGTAAAGTATAGTCAAATGGAAAATACAAAATTGCTCATAAGATTAAAATTGTTGTTTTGATTTGACTGAAATCTGAAATTGAAGCTTCTTAAGTGATGATCTTTCATATGACAGTGAAAACTAAAATTTGAAAAATCGGACAATGTACCTTTAATACCCATCAAAGTTTAGATTAGCAAAACACCAAAATTACCTGAAGGAAGCTGACTGCTGGCTGAAAAATTAAGTGTGCCTGATCATGAATATTTTACTTGTACCAGTATATTAATATTTTCAATACAGTGAATAAAATATGCATGGTAAAAACATCATCAAAATTTGGCCTGCATTTCAAGCTATACCTCTTTCAATTTCAAATTAAAAACCCATCAAAATTTATTGAATTGCTATAATAGCAAAACCACCTCCAGGAAGCTGCACTTCCTTCCAGTTCCTCTTCCGGTGTGGTTGCCTGCCTTCTCACTGTTATATTGTCACTATACCATTTCAGATGGCATCGGCACATATGGCAAATGATGTGCGCAACGATAACGTACCGTTACGACTCATTACTGGGAGAAGTAAAATGCAC
>JXSR01S021958.1:3828-19829 GCA_000969725.1 Ophiothrix spiculata | reverse complement strand
CTCCAAGACCATGTTTCAGGGTCAAACATACTCCAAGACCAAGTTTCAGTGTCAAATATGCTCCCTGACCATGTTTCCAAGTCAAACATGCTCCCAGACCAAGTTTCAGAGTCAAACATGCTCCCAGACCAAGTTTCAGTGTCAAATATGCTCCCAGACCATGTTTCCAAGTCAAACATGCTCCCAGACCAAGTTTCAGAGTCAAACATGCTCCCAGACCAAGTTTCAATGTCAAATATGCTCCCGGACCATGTTTCCAAGTCAAACATGCTCCCAGACCAAGTTTCAGAGTCAAACATGCTCCCAGACCAAGTTTCAGTGTCAAATATGCTCCCGGACCATGTTTCCAAGTCAAACATGCTCCCTGACCATGTTTCCGGGTCAAACATGCTCCCAGACCAAGTTTCAGTGTCAAATATGCTCCCTGACCATGTTTCCAAGTCAAACATGCTCCCAGACCAACTTTCAGAGTCAAATATGCTCCCTGACCATGTTTCCAAGTCAAACATGCTCCCTGACCATGTTTCCGAGTCAAACATGCTCCCAGAACATGCTCCCTGACCAAGTTTCAGAGTCAAACATGCTCCCGGACCATGTTTCAGAGTCAAATATGCTCCCAGACCAAGTTTCTAAGTCAAACATGCTCCCAGACCAAGTTTCAGAGTCAAATATGCTCCCAGACCATGTTTCCAAGTCAAACATGCTCCCTGACCATGTTTCCGAGTCAAACATGCTCCCTGACCATGTTTCAGAGTCAAACATGCTCCCAGAGCAAGTTTCAGAGACAAACATGCTCCCACACAAAGTTTTTCCAAGTCAAACGTGTTCCCAGATCATGTTTCCATGTCAGAGATTCTCCCGGACCATATTTTTTGAGCCAGGCATGCTCCCGGACCATGTATTATAAGTCAAACCTGTTCTTGTACATGTTTTAGAGTCAAACATGGTTTTAGACAATGTTTCCGAGTCAAACATTTTTAAAGTCAACATGCTCCCGGAGAATGTTTCTAGTCAAAAATGACCCAAAGCAAATTTGTGTCTAGCTATTAATTGATAGTGAAAATTGAACAATTGAAAGGGGATATTGATAATCCCAATTTTTTGTTTTACTTTTAGAAAACAATTTTGGTTCCCAAACTTTTTACTTACACAGTCTTTTCATTTGTGCCATCTTGTCCCAACACCATTTCTTGCAATAAAACTTGAATGTCTTCACAAGTTTCTCTCGTAATTTTCTAAACAAAATACAGGAAAGAAAGAAATTAAGTTTCAAAATTATATATTGTTCTGGGATGAAGAATGTTCTTTTTTTTCATTCGATCTAGTTTGGTAATTGTTGAAAACAATATTACTGGGGATTTATAGTGCGCTATGCCTCCCACATTTATAATTCCGCATGGCCACAGCGGTCATCAAACACCTGTAAAGTGTACAGCTGTTCGATGACCACTGTGGCCCAAGTAAGCACCATTTTGCACCAAGCATCATTTCAGCTACTGCAACAACCTTGATCAGCCCATATGCAACATATTACTGCCCCGACCAGCTCCCCAAGTTTCGTACAGGTTTCCACAAGACAATTTGCAGTAAATTCCTTACCCAAGGGACTTTCAAGCACACTCAATTTTTTGGCACCAGCGGAGTTCGAAATCAGGACCTTTCGCACAGCAAGCGAGCTCCTTACCGTTTGAGCTAACTTGACTGCTAATAATAATATAACACATTAGTTTGTAACATTTTAAAATATTTAAAAACCCTAACAATTTTGGAGATGTTTAAGCATCATCTGTATGCTAGGCTTTTCTATCAATATCAGATTCATGGTCTACAACTTGCATTACAAACATATGAAATGTAAGTCATCAACTTTAAGAGGTATATAATATTTCAGATTTTATTAATAAGTTCTCTTATTGTGGCCCAAGGGTCAAACTTCTAGAACATTTACGTATGCCAAATTGACATTTTTAACAATGACAAATACCCTTAAGCAGTGTGCGTTTTGAGCACTGTGCACAAACACAGGCTGTCAGAAGTAACGTGCATGGTATTATGCATGAATGTAAGAATGAGGCACGAGTAAGATCGCGTTTAATTAAAACGCAAGATACAGTGTGCCAGAAAGTACGCTAAAAGCCCAGGATAAAACTTAAGAAATTGTGTCCAACATCCTCTGATATCAACTCATACGTGTACGACATTTCTTTCTGTGCTAAGCCACCTTAAAACGGTAACTTTGTTATTTCTTTTTTAATACCATTACAGAAGGTACACTGTACATAGGCCTACAATCTTTTCTTTATAAAAATGTGTAAGTGAACCATAGGCCATGAGGATTGATTATAGCATGGATAGCAATGCAAAATATAAGATATCCCCATGGCCTTATCAATGGTTACAGCAACTATAAAACAGTGCAGGGAAGCCTTACACACATGACAATAGATACTCATGGATGCACTATGCTCTTGATGGTTACAACACAATTTTTGGTGATGTTGCCAACTAAATTATGATCTGGTAAATCTCCAAAAATAGTATCCTCTTGTCCAAGGAACCATGTAAAATACCCATAGAAGACTTTTTAATAATTGTTAAGTTAATCAATAAAAATTTGTCACAAATTTTATGGAAAATACATCAAAATTAACATCTAAGCTGGTGCTCTTCTGCAGGTTTAACTTACTGTGCAAGCCGTTTCAAGGGCAGATTCTTCATCATCTGTAGACTCATCTCCGCTGTATTTCCTGAAGTAGGTGGGTTGCTGGGTGCTCCTGTGTATGGAACAGATACACATTTATAATGTAATTTTAAAAGAGAAATTTGTACTATTGTTGTTGGATTTAATTCGTGAACGCGTGTTTATAGCAAGAACGCAGTGATCCCTGACGCGAGCGTATATTTTCAAGGTTGTTTAGTTTGCGTGTACGCACAAGGCTCTGAGTACGCGTTCACGAATTAAATCCAACAACTATAATTTTGACCGTCTTGTCCACCCTACATAGGAAATGCAGCCATCTTCGATTTTGGGCACATTTAGAGCAAGTTATAATACCTCTGGCCTTCTTTTTTTTATTTCGGTATCCATACAGAACATTGGAAATATGGAATCCTCAGGGGTTGACCACGATACAGCTAAAGATGAGTCCTTCAAGTAGGCACAAAGAAGACAGGAAGCAGCTAAATGTGAAATGGATGTCAAGGCCCAGGAAATAGGACTTTGGAGGACACTCATTGATGGCCTATACTTCAGTAGGGGTGAAAGGTGATAAGTAAACACAACACTTTAGGACAGATTTGCTTTACTATAGGCTAAATAATAATTTATTGGACAATTTAAACAAAAATCCATGGTACGGGTTGCATTTACAAACAATGGACCCTGCACTCTGAATTTCTGTTGAAACTGTCTAATAAAATTATTTTTTTGCCTTATAGCTCAGCGCAAGGTCACAATACATGCAGCTAGAAATGCTGAAACACTTGTACATCAAGAAAATGTACATGCATTTTGTACGTCAAGTCAAAATCACTCTCAAACTAACTAAGTTAGCAAGCTTTTTGATGAGAGATCCATAGATACTTTAACTCAGTTCCCTGCATAGCAACAGGGTGATACCCTGTACTGCAAAGGGGTGATAATAAGAATCTATTTCCCTTTTTAAAGTCGTTAAAATGTTAGCGCACCTTGACTTAGATGTTGATATTGACATGATGAAAATCCTAATGTAACTTAAAACAAAATTTAGTGACATTCATTTGCCACTTTAGCAAAATACAAGAGCTGTAACATTTTTAGATGTGAATCAGTATTCTACCTGTATGACAAGTTTTGTTATTCAAATTTATATAATGGCATCTGAGCTCATCTCCCATCCATTAGGCAAAAAAAAACAAGTTTGTTTCCTGTCGGTGGTCAAAAAACCTAAATGCGAAATGCGTTTTTTTATTTTATTTTTTTTATTTCTTTTCTATTGTTCAAGAGGTGCTAAGGCAAATTTTGATCGAAAATCCGCATGGGTGATGATTTTTTCAGTAAGAAACCTGTCCAGTTTCAAGTTTTTGTTGAAAAGAAAACACTTCTTCAGTAAAAATTTTGCAATTTTCCCTGTTCTTTTTATCAAATTGGCTTTTTTGATTTTCGTTTTCTAAAATATCAAATAAAAAAATGAAATGCGCAAATAATGACGCCAAGATGAAATGCGCGCGGCGCACAGGAAACAAACTTGTTTTTTGTTTTTGCCTTACAGGGATGCAAATCACTTGAGTCAAAATGTCCTGAAATATCTAAAATTTCCCGGAAGTGTTCTTTTCCTATTCTTATAAACAGGGTAAAATTTCCTGAAAACCAGACATTTTCTTACATTTCCTGAATTCATGAAATTACCTGAAAACTTGTATCCATGAAATTAGTGTAAAATTAAATTCACTATATAAATATCAAACTCAGAGATACCAACCCCAATAATTTGCACTCACCAGAATGGATTTCTGCCTCAAATTTATTGACCAGAAACTCAAGCACCTAAATACCTAAATGATTACCAAATCTTGCTTCACGGGTGTGTGAGTCAGGTGATAAAAAAAGGTGAAAAAATGACTCTCTTGAGACTTGAATGCATAAAAAAAGCTGGACTCTCACATCCCTGTTAAAATAAATAAATAAAAACTGGGGATTTATAGTGCGCTATGCCTCCCAGATTTGTAATACCACTCGGCCTCTGCACACTTTTACAGGTGTTCGCTGACCACTGTGGCCCAAGTAAGCTCCATTACCAAGCATCATTTCAGGTTCTGCCGCAACCTCAAGGGGCGCTAAACCTTGATCAGCCCACATACACACCATCGCTGCCCGGATCAGCTCCCGTAATTTCCTACGGGTTTCCACGAGACAATTAACAGTTAGTTCCTTGTCCCAAGGCCAGGGAATTTCAATCAAGCACACTCAACTTTTTTTGGCACCAGCTGGGATTCGAACTCGGGACCTCTCGCACCGCAGGCGAGAGCCTTACCGATTGAGCTAACTTGACTGTAGCACAATTCCTACTTACATGTGAGGCTGTTGATATTCCTGCAGTCTAACATTCAACCTCTTATTGTATTCATCATATCTGGCAATGTCTAATTTACATTGAACAGAATGGGCTTCCAATAGAGCACTCTTTCTTTGAAGATCCATGATGCCGCATCCATTCTCCTGGTATTCATTTTCTGTATGAAATAAAATTTAAGAAGTAATCCCAAGTGCATATTATCAAATTGAGATGCCGACAAAAATGTTACACAAACTTAAAATATGACTTGCTACATATGATGACATAGAGTAACTTGAAAATTATTGAGAAATGAAAGGTTTGATAATTTCATTATTACTTTATTTGTGGACAATAGATAAAACAGAAATACAAAATTAAAGTTTTGCAATATTAGGAAGAACTTAAACTTGAAATGGCAAGATAAAATAACCCATAAACTATACGTACTAGATCACCCCCCCTCAAAAAAAAAAAAGTTTGAGCACTGATAAAAAAGCTGAAAAATGCTGAAAATAGTGACAAAATGCCCAAAACAGGCAAAAAGTTGAAATTACGACTCTTTTGAAGGCATGAAGGAATCTGAAATCACTGTGTAAGATCTGATTCTCTCAACCCTGTTAAGGGCACATGTCAACAATCACAGATGCGTAAATGTAGTCAGACCTTGATTCCATCCAATTCAACTTCAGATTTTTAGAATGTAGATCGCTGTATTGTTGAGTTCTTTCTTACTAACATGCTTAAAATGATTATACTTCAATGTTTACATAGAATATTCTGATGATTTATCAAACTTTCAGATGGTTGAATTTGACGAGTATATAGTTACGGTTAAGTTATAAATGATTGTGCACATATAAACTTGGAAAATCTTACCTTTATTGGTAATGTCGCTTTCAATTCTCTCTGCTTCTCTACTCAGATTTTGAATATCTGATCTAGCTGTAGTTAGTTGTGCAAGCAAGGCTCTTCGTTTGTCCATGGTCTCTGCTCGCTTCTCGGAATATTTCTTATCACTCTTGTATTTCACTTTATATCTCTGAGCTTCTGCTTTTCTTGACTTCCTGTTGAGCAACTTGGTTAAGTACCAAATATTGTTACAATTACCATGATGGAAATTTAAGATTTGTCATGATGAAATCATGGACAAATTATCTTATCTTAATATGATGTTTGTGCTTAGAATCAAACTCTTTAAAGGAGCATGGTCCGATTGCTTCAACTTTTTTTCAAACTTTTTGAGATTTTGGTACCACAATTTTGCTCATATTTCTCTCACAACCCGTGATAGGGAAAGTCATTGAGAAGGCTGCACTTAACCAAGTTAATGAGCAAATGCAGGTTAATGGGCTAGATGAACTCTATCAATCTGCCTATAAGAATAAGCATTCCACCGAGACCGCATTGCTCAATGTTTCTAATGAGATCTTAAGAGCGCTCGATGACAACAAGGCAGTCTTCTTAATAATGCTCGATCTCTCGGCTGCCTTTGATACTATTGACCATGATCTGTTATTCCACCAGTTGGAACATGGCTTTGGTATCAAAGGCACTGCCTTACAGTGGTTTAAATCCTACATAACTGGACGCAAGTTTAGTGTGTCTGTGGGTGGTGTCTTTTCGCACGAGTATGATCTCAAATGTGGTGTCCCACAGGGATCAGTCGTTGGACCCAGAATATTTACAAAATATTCTCAGTTTGTTGCTTCCATCATTCGCAGACATGGCTTAAACTTTCATATATATGCTGATGATGTCCAAATTTACATGTCCTTTGACCCCAAGATTCCGGGAGATGCTGCATGTGCTATGTTCAAACTGTCTAGGTGTGCTGAGGAGCTGCGTTATTGGATGCTTAATAACATGCTTAAGCTTAATGACTCAAAGACAGAGTTCTTTATAGCATCTTCTCCTCATAATATGCACAGACTATCTGACCAGCATATGCAGATTGGCGATGCCAACATTTCTCCATCCACTACCATCAGGAATCTTGGAGTTATTTTTGATTCTGACATGAATATGGCCGGCCATGTGACTTCCTTATGCAAAACTATAAATTTTCTCCTTTGGAACTTGTCAAGAATTCGTAGATTTGTTACCGAAGATGCATCATCAAATGCTATGCGGGCTTTTGTCCTATCCAAGATTGATTATTCTAATGCTCTTCTTTCTGGATGTAGGTCGAAAGATATGGCTCGTTTACAAAAACTTCAAAACAGAGCTGCCCGCATAATTTTCCAAGTTCCACGTCGTCATCCATCTGCACCCTTGTTGAACTCGTTACACTGGCTCCCTGTGAACAAGCGCATTGACTTCAAGATCTTGCTATGTATTTATAAGGCTCTGAATGATCTAGCTCCTGACTATGTCTCCGACAGTCTTACTCTCTATATTCCATCAAGGAGAGGTCTACGCTCTGCCAACGACCCAACTCGTCTTGTTATCCCGAAGAGTAGTAGACGTTGTGGTGACAGATCATTCAGTGCCTACGGTCCTAGGATGTGGAACAACCTCCCACTTCACATAAGATCTGCTCCTACAGTTGCTACATTCAAACGTAGCCTAAAGACCCACCTTTATAAATAATGTATTTAATTATACTTTGGTCACTGTCTGCCCTATCCCATTGTGTTTTATTGTTATTTCATAAACTCATCTATAATAATTGTAAACTCTCATGGTATCCATCGCCCTGAGGGTAGACTACCGGTATTTTCGCCTATGGTCAATATTTCATGTATCCTTTATTTGTATCACAAACCCACTAATTATTTGTAAGCTCCTACGGTACCCATCGCCGTAGGGGTAGGCTGCGGGTTTTCACCTGCAGTCGATTTATATTGTTTTTGTATTTGTAAATTCTAAGATACTTCCTTTATATGAACTAATTTTGTATTATGTATTCATTGTATACCTTTTTAAGATATTGTAAAGCGCAATGATCAATTTTGAAATTGCGCTATATAAGAACCGATGTATGTATGTATGTATGTAAAATTTCATGGCTGAATTATGTCCCGTTTTGGAGTTATAGATGAGAATGTGTCTAATTAAGGTTACCATAACTAATTTTACACAGTAACGTATAGGCGGCTCTAAAATGTAAAATTGCCCGTAAAATCAAAATTGTTTGACCAATTCACCTGAAATTTGAAACTTAAATCTCTTAGTGGTCACCTTTCATATGACACTGAAAACTACTTTTAGAAAAATTGGACCAGCTCCTTTAATGTTTATGTTTAAAAGTTATTAAAATAAATCATTTTACTTTTCTGTGACAGTCTGTCAGATGACAGTAACACAATTTAACCCACTGTGTAGAATCCCACGTGACTAGCACCCATTTACACATTTTTTAGGGGGAATGCCTAAATGTGTACTACTTAGATGAAAATTTTGAAATTTTTTAAAAATTAGACCTATCTAAGCACTTATGGAATCTCTAAAATATAAGAAAATTGATATTGTTACCTATGTGGTAAATACTAAGTATCACCCTCCCCTCCCCTGGCATTAAACATCATTATAAAGGATACAGTAATAGGTTCGACTTGACTGAGTGTACATGTTGTGCTGAATGTACATGTGTAGTTATAAAATCGCCAACCTCTACCATTTTTCCTCTACAAATCCTGCAAAAAAGAAAGAATAAAATGTATTATCAGGGGGGAAATTGAAATTATGATGACACAGTTGTAGCCATAGTGGTTGGTTGACAGTGCTGGTTAGCAGTAAACTAGCACTTTTCCTGAGTGAACAGCAGGTAATTCAAAGGAACTGAGCTGTCAAGTTGTGTAATTCTACTGGTCAAAATTTTGACTAATTTTGATCAGCCAATACCTGCGGTGATGGGCAGTCTGAACCATATAGTGAAGCGCCCACATCATGGGTACCAGCGTAGGAACTACCTACTTTGTACAATGCTCTCATCCAACCTAAAGGTCAACATAGGTCAAGGAGTTCTCCTGATGAGGAAGTGTGTTGTGCACATCGAAATATTGAGGTAAATATTTCACAATCTCATTGTGTTGAAAGACTGTTTAAACTATAATTGCTGTGTTTCTACCAACACGTATGAACATTCATTTGGATAGTTAATACTCACATAGCCAAGTCGTCTGCAGATGGTATGGGGGCATTCACATGTCTTCCACATGGCACAAAATGCATTTCCTCTACAGCCCAATGATGTAGGCGCTCTGCTATTTCTTCACTTCCACTCATCTTGATGCTGACTGTATAATGGTAGAAAATATGACAGGGTATGTCCAATAATAAAGCAACACAGTTATACAGTGTCATCATTCAAAAAGTTGTTTCGTTTCGGTTTTAGGGACAACACAAAATTTGAACAGTGCCATCATTTTACCAGTTTATGCTAATTATCTCAAAAACGACGCCACTGATTTGAATTTTTTTGCACCAAGACATGCGCAACCCCCCGGGGTGTCGGCACTCACATATATTGGTGATACGGGTATGTGCCGCTTTGGAGACCCTTTTTTCACAGCCTATTGCCGTTCTAAAAAGCTATGCATTTTCTTGTATGAATCGCCGTTCTCAAGACTCTTCAGCAAGGGCGTTAATCCCGGGGGGGATGCAGGGATATATCCCCCCAATATTCGACAAGTGGAGGATGATCCATATAACCATCCCCCAAATGTTGTATATGTATGAACAAAAAATCAGCACATGTAGGCTTATAATGAGAAAATTGTTTGAGTAAACATATGAATTTTACATTTTCAATGGCTTTTTTTGAAATGTAGTCACCAAATTGCACAAATCCACTCCAACATTTTCAGGCTACTCAGGGGGGCACATCCCCCTTCAGACTCTCCCCTGTGCGCACACATTGCCACGTTACATTGCCGCTAACGCAGCAAATCATCACCCCAATATGACTTTTATCTATACCATTGCTCCTCTTTTTACATGTATCACTAGTTCTGAAGACTCTACTTTTGCATTGTACTGCACATCAGTTCCTGAGACTCTACATTTTTTTATAGTTGAAGAGTTCTCAAGACCCTACTTTTTGACTGGCTTGTCAGTCCTTAGATTCCAAAAAATTGTGCTGCCCGTGGCACACCCACGTCAAAATATAAACAACCCCATCGTGACGTACAATTGAATAAAACAGCTTTATTGGGTTATGTTGTGTTTTCGCACTTTGTGTGATAAACAAAATCCAGGGTCCAAATGGACCCCCCTTATGCACTTAAGTGTTAATAAATTTTATGTTCCTTGCAAGTCTTGTATATCTCATGATAGGTTATTTGTTAGGTTGTGTAGGTTCCGATCACATTTTCATCCCCAGGGCTCAAGGTAATTTGTTAGGTTGTGTAGGTTCCGATCACATTTTCATCCCCAGGGCTCAACTGGAAGTATTGCATTTTTTGATGTCAAATGAAAGCCCATATGTTTCTGATTGGAGCCAAAATTTCACCTCCAAATTCCATATTCTGTTTGGCGCAGTTGTTACATTTGGTGTACTCATTCATTGTTACTGGCGTAAAACTTAGGCCTACTGTGTGATGTCTATGGAGTGAACCTATATTTCCAAAATATTTTGTGTTTTTGCTCTGATTCATTAAATTTTTCTTACAATAAAATTGAAGGACACATTTATGCACAATATATCAAAGAAAGGGATTGATACAAACATAATTCAGCTGCAAAGATCAATTTTGTAGACTTTGTCATTCAACTCCAAATTAATGCAATGTTTCACGCTCGTGAGCTCGCGTGATTTGTCTGTTCAGTTGCTGCGTGACTTGATGATCAATTTGATTGGTTTGTTGTTCCCGCACGTTGCGATTTGGTCCCGCCCAGAATGAAAAAGTTTGTTTCAGATGACTTTCGGAAGCTTAGGCTAAAATACCAGTTTTGCTACACACATTTTCAAGTCACTTGACATAGAGTCAAGTCACAATACCAGGGGCCGATTTCACTAACATTTAGCGATGGTCGCTAACCCTGTTTTGATCGCTAAACTCCCAAAACGATCGCTAATACCCGCTATTTAGCGATCATTTTTGGAGTTTAGCGATCAAAACGGAGTTAGCGAGCATCGCTAAATGTTAGTGAAATCGGCCCCAGGACTATTAATATAATAGCGGCATACTCCACAATTGGGCGGATTAGATTTTTATAAAGATAGAAGGTTTTTCTTTAAGTCCGTATCACTTTTCACCGCATCATTTTCATGAATACCGCGACATCGCCTGCTTTTGGAGGGGCCAACGTTATAAAATATGCAGTATTTTTCATGAATATAACTAGTCCAAAATTATGAAATACGCGAAAAACATTATCAATATTCATCTGTATTTAAAAAGCAGACCGCGCTCCACCCCCTTACTTGCTCGAGAAACACAAGCCAAAAATTTTGTTTTTGGCTTGAGGCAAGCTGTTTATTTCAGGCTATCACATAATGGTAATTTGTGCTTAAAATGAAAAATGTACTTGAAAAAACAGAAAGTAAGTTTTTTTTCCATATATTCATGATTGAAAGGAACATTTTTGAATTAAATTTATGAAAATCACACCAGTTGTTCTGATCAGAAAAATCAAACATTATGTTTGGTTTGTTTACAATGGTTAAATATATCTTTAAACATCATTTTTTTGTGTAACTAACAACTTCGGGAAGTGTTTATAATAAGCAAATTTAGTATAAATATCCTTTGTAGATTGTTGTAGTGCGTATCTGATGAAAATTACAATTTTTTTGGACATTGGGTATGTGCACTTATGTGATAGGCTTGATTGCAGAGCTCCCTTCTGGTAGTGGTACCAATACCACTGCCAGAAATTTCGGGTAACCCCTTACTTACGTGCCAAGACACGCGTTGACGGTGAAATGCTTATAGCCGTGCGCGCAGCGCTCTCAGTACGCGACTTTGTTTACATAAGAGAATTGATTCTGATGTGATATTTTGTCTCGTTGAGAGGACTGAGGAACCTTACTATTCAGGATTTTTATCCGATTGGCGAAAAAGGCAAGAATTTTACAGTTTTTAGTACATGTATATTCATCAAAATCCTGACTAGATGGTGTGTTAACGGTTACCGTTGTGTAATATAATGCAGCGGTGCAGCCAGACATTTTGTTCAAGGGGGGGCAAGGCGGGGCAAAGATTTTTTGAAGGGGGCAACTCTCCAAATTAGTAGACACAAAATGGTACCATTTTTTTTACCATAGCTTCTTACGTAAAAATTTACTTTTGTGGTCTTTTATTAAAAGTAGAAAATTTCCTACTTTTTTGAAGCAAATTTAGCAATTTTAGCGCTAAATTGTTATGATTTTTGATGTGCGCGCGAAGCATGCAAAATTTTGTGTTACAATAATGAAAAAATATTAATTCAGTATGAATTGATGGCACTGGAGTGAACAAATTTTTGGGGCATACTATATGCTAAAAAGGAGTGTAAACTATGTAATTTCAGTCTGACCTATACTTTTCTTTATTTTTTCGGGGGGGGGGGGGCAAGGCTTTTTTCAGGGGGGGGGGGACTCCCTTCGCCCCCTTCTGGCTACGCCACTGGTTGTCTTTTTAATAAAATTGTGTCAAAAAAAGTTACACAATTTGGTGAAACAAGATGGTGGCAGGCTTTCAAACTGACAAGTGTCGTTTTGGGTGCATAAATAGGTGCATAAATATTTTCAATGAATAAGCGTATTTATGATAAATTAGATACAGTAAAAATTACTACAGTATCAGTGATGAGTACGCCAAATTAAATTTGTACCCGCGTCGACAGAATTGCAGTCATTGTCTACATAGACCGACCTATAAGCTGATCTCACTTATCCCACAAAATGGCGGATATTGTCTTTACCCACAAAATGGCGGATATTGTCTTTACCCACAAAATGGCGGACTTCATCTTCCAAACATTTTCAGTTGAAACTCTCGAAAAATTGATCATCTTTACCCATCATTTGAGACTCGCCAGTAAAACAATGTATTCTATTAACTTTCTGATAAGCCTATACTGGTTTCAAAATATAACAAATACATTCACTCCACAAAATCACAATTTATCTGATCGAACGTAACACATGGAAAGGGGAAAGTTTGGTTTGTTTATGTTCGTTACGACTGTAAATTAATACTGCGATTATCACCGCTACGAACAATGACTGCTACTTTCAGCTTTGTTGCTGCATGACGTATTTTTTTGGCAAAAACTTGTTGCTTCCGGTTGTCGTAGCAGCAAAGTTACATGTTGCTGAGATAATCGATATCGGTAAAATTTTGTCGCACAACAAGAATTTTTGAGTTGAAATGAATTCAACTTTTAGAGCGACATGAAGCGGCAAATCTGACAGTGAAAAGCAATAAAACTGCAAGCTAAAAAAGTGTGAAAGGAAGCAAGCTACAGACTCAGAGCTGCAAAGCTACAAAAAGTATAAAAGCAGCATGATGTATGCTACATCCGGGAAGTTGAGTCAGAGTAATGCTGCTTTCATACATATTGTCGCTTTGCAGCTTTGACTTTGTACCTTTGCAGCTCTGTTGCTTGCTTCCTTTCGCACTTTTGTAGCTTTGCAGTTTTGTCGCTTTGCAGTTTGCCGTTTCATGTCGCTCTGAAAGTCGAATTCATTTCAACTCGAAAATTCTTGTCGTGCGACAAAATGTTGCCTATATCGATTATCTCAGCGAAATGTCATAACGTAGCTTTGCCGCTACGACAACCGGAAGCGGCAAGTTTTTGCAAAAAATATAGAACATGCAGCGACATAGCTGCAAAACGACACGAGTATGAAAGCAGCATAAGAGATAAATCATCGGATGCGTAGATGGCTAGGCTTTGATGAGAATAAGCGTAGAAGTATCGGTCTAATAATAATATTATAAATAATAATAATATCCGGCATTTATATGCGCGCTATTTACCGAAGTACCATGGCGCTTGACATTATTACGCTGTTATTAGGAAATCGTCACAATCATTTGTAATATTCCCCTATACAGCTCAACCCCAATGCGCTTGGGTCGACGAAGCAATCAAGATTAAATGTTTGCCCAAGGACATTGTCACATTACCCGTTGGCCGAAGCGGGGCTCGAACTCGCGACCTCACGATTCGGAGTCCTGCGCTATTCCACTAGACCACACGGTCTAGATTAAGCTAGACTTACTAGTAAGTCGATAATATTATCAACTTACTGAGCTCCATTAATTGACCAATGGTTAATTTTGCTAATTTTTTGAAGTCTCATTTTGAACAACTTGCATCATGAAAAATGTGCTCTTGCACACCTTAGTGAGTTGCTTTTAAAGCCATAGGCCATGGTAGTCAAGGAGTTTACCAAACATAAACTTGTGAAAATTCATGATCATTTTTATGTAAACAAATCACCTAAAATTAACAAATGATCAAAGACAAAGTACACATTTTGATTTTTTCAAATTGAACAAACACTCATGTCTAAATAACAGCAATACATGGGTCATGAGTGATCCAACAAAAAAGGGATGGCAAATAGCAAAAAGGTCATGGGCTAATAAATTTAGCACATGTATGAGAATGCATTGGTTGCATGGGAAGGCAAATAAAGTGCTGGGATGCCTTTGTAGGAACCTGTGGTTCGGCTCAAGACAATTTAAGGAGACTGCATATAGGACAATTGTGCGACCAATACTGGAATATGCTAGCACAACATGGGGACCGTCCAAGAAGGACCAATTAATCAAATCGAATCCACGCAAAGAAAAGCTGCTAGATTCTGCATGGGTGATTATGGACAGAAAAGTAGTGTGACCAATATGATTGAGGAGCTTGGCTGGGAAACACTTGAGCAGAGACGGAAGAATGCAAGATTGTCAATGATGTTCAAGATCAAGAACATTTGACATGGTTGCAATCAACAAAGATGATCATATCAAGCCAGTGGGGAAAACAAGAACCAGAAAATGCAATAATGACAATAACCTGCAGCCGATTTATGCTAGACTCAATATCTACAAGAACAGTTTTTTCCCCAGAACCAGAACAATTCGCGAGTGGAACTGCCTCAGAAACGAACCAACAAATGCCACCTCAACAGAACTTTTTCAAAGAACTTTAAAATGCCTAGTTTAGATTTTCGTCTTCACTAAGTCCGGGTGAGCACGTCCAGAACCTTTTGATCGTTTTAAAGTTAGTGAAATGCATTTTTATGTACTACTGACACAACGAAAGAAAGAAGAACTGTCAAACCGTAATGGCTGTCTAAAGTGTCTTGGACTAGACCTACTAGTATGTCGACAAAACATTATACACTCCCGGTCAAAAGTCTTTGCGCACCTGTTACATCAGACATAATAGCCTTGTTTATATCAAATTATCCAATATTTTCGTTAAAATCCTGTTCGTGTACATGCTATATTTACCTAACATTGGTAAATCAAACCCTCTTGCGATTTTTGACCTTCCGTAACCACTGAAATTTACAATTTTCTAAACCGTCTCAAAACCCCACGTAAATTTCCCATAGAGCTGAACCTACTTAATTATTCATAAGCAATTTTCCCCATGTAAAGCTATAGGAGATTTTTGCGTCTTTTAGACGTGGAATTTTACACAAATGCGCAGTAAGTTATTTAGAGTTTTGTTTATGGGCGAACGAAAGGAATAGGTTGTGTAAATATTGAAACGTTTAAAAAGCATGAACAAGATTATATTTAAAGCTATATTAAGCTGTTTTTTCTCTTTGTTTTGGGATGAAAATTTTGATTTAAAGAAGATGCATAGATAAATTACCGGGAACCATTGAATTAAAGACGCTTTATGAACATTTTGAAAGTGTGGTGATGGACATGCAGGCAATGATTCGTTGTGTGACCATAATAACAAAGCTTGCACAAACTTATTTGATGATTATTTTGAAATGTTAAAACTGCTTGGACATTCACACTTGCTTGGTCATTGGTCATTGGTCATACATGGCTCAGTAACCAGCAATACATT
>JXSR01S021957.1:77555-89490 GCA_000969725.1 Ophiothrix spiculata | reverse complement strand
TTTGGATCAAAATTGATCCGGAAAAGGGTAAGATCATATTTGATACTTTATCGGATCAATTTGATCCTTTCTTTTTAAGAGTGTACTATTAAAGATCGACAGAAGTTGGTGGACTTGGTGCGTGGTATCCCATTAGTTTTAAATTGTGTTGAGTAATAATCAAGCAATTACATATTTTCTATCCACTCTATATTTGGTTCTATGCACCTTTGTCTAAGAATTTGTCTATTCATTTGATATAGAGCGATACCTTTAAAGTGAATATCTATCTCTAATACTTGGCTTAAAGGTTTTATCCGTTTGCGGTGCGGTTGCGGTGTAAGAGTACTGGTAGTTCGAAAATGTAAAGCTTCTACCTGATACCATTCAGCTCCATTCAATCGTGTGCTTTAAATAATACCGCTAACAGTTTTTAAGGAATCTGACCTTTAGAGTGCCAAATATTGGCAATATTTTGCTGTACTATATATAAGAAAGTAACGTTTTGGATGCTTCAAACCTAAGAAATGAGAATTTGTTTATAAAACTGTAAGTTTCAATTACATTGGTTTTCGATATAACCTTTCCGCACTTATTTGTCATTTGATCACGGTTTGAAAACATTGTCGATTTTTTTTGCTATAAGTAATTTGGAGGATAAGTAATATGCAACATACAAATTACCTCTATTCATGCGTATATTGCAGTTGGCGACAAATTGATTCCATGTATAGTATCCAAAAGCCTTATAACATGGAACATAACAGTGTAATATGGACTTAGATGTACCCTGGAGAATTGCTTTTCGGATTTAATCTAGTTGATTGTCATAGTTGTGTATGGTTGCCTTGTATGAGTTGAATGTGTTTGCGCCCTGTGCTTATTTCCCACTAACGATTCAAGAGTGCCACAAATTGAGTATATTAATCGTTTCAGAGATGTTGTCCCTCTGTTAACCCTCGTCTTCTTGAGCTGTAAAATTTCTAAATATCGGATTTTTGAGTGTTTTGCTAATGAATAAAGGAAATGGTAGCTCAAACAATTTCTGTAAGTTCAAGCTTTTTGCATGCAGATATGTTTCAAAATGGTGACTTTTCTAATAGAGGGGGCGGGAGGGGGGGCGGGGGGCGTTAACACCCCCTACTTTGACTTTGACTTTGACGGCTTACCCTACCCACCTACGGTGGTACCAAGACCAATTCATCAAAATGACCGCAAAGGATGTAACAAACAATTACTTGCCCGGGGTCACTTTTTTGTGGGACAATCGGCGACACTCCGTTAGGGAATGGGGGATAACCATCCAACCCGCTAAGAGGAGGGTTAAAAATAGCATTGAAATGAAACAGATAATTCATTTAAATACTTGAATTATGATCTATTCCGTTTTGCAATCTTTGACTACATCTACCGACTGCGAATGCTACAGAGCAAAAATAATGAAGGCGGATTCAAAAATAGGATTCTTGGTGCAGCAAATTATATTTTGCTATAAAAAAGCTCCCATTTTTATAATTCGGCATAAATTATACTTTTTTGAAACTAACCAATTGCATGTATGCCTGATTACATTTGAAATGAGTGTGTGAGTATTGAATATGATTATCTGAACAAAACAAAATATACAAAACAATAAAGAACAGTAAACTTTAAACAACCAGTATAATCTCTTCTAACAGTTGGTAAAAGTATCAACAAAGCAATAATTTCATTGAACCGTAGTGATAAAGATCGTTGCAAGACGAAATGACTAATTCGGTTACTCCAAGTCATACAACAATATGTACAACACGAGAATTTACCGGTTATCTGTTTCTCGTTATTTGGGAATTCTGATCAATATCATTGCTCCGTCTTCTTCCTCCTCGTCTATCTTCCTGTAGGGCTTGATATTTCTTCATTATCAAGAGAAAGAGATCTGCAGTCACTTGACTCCCTACATTGTATTTTCTCCGGTTTGAATGACTTGATATATATCACATAAGTCGCTTATTGTCGCCCTTGTTACTGAGAATAAATTACACATTTTACACTTTATCTTTTTGGCCAATAAATTAGCAATTTTAGCTAACCATTCACTTATCCTTTTATATGGTACCTTTAAAAAAAATGCATTATAAAGGTATAGGTACTTTACTAATCGAGTTTCACTGAAATGTATTCCCACATTCCATTATACAACAGCGTGCACATTGTTGGTCTTTCATGAACAAAAAAAAAATACTTTTAATATTCAAGAATTGTATTGACAGGGGTATTAACAGGCCCCTTTATTCCCATATTTCATAGCTCATTTGATTACTATATCTCAATAGTCGCCGGTTAACGTTTTCCCTGATCACGTGGTCATTGGCTCCAATAAACAAAGCTAATTCAATTAACAAAGAATAATCATTCTACAATATCGATACATCCTGACATACGGGTACAATGTGTGCATCATTCTTCATCGTTGTCCTCGTTTTTGTCCACATCAAAGTGGGACGTAGGCTAATTGGTACCATGTTTTGAACTGTGGTATTGATGAAACTTTCGATCTCTTGCTACGTCTGTGCAGAGCATACAGGATATTTCAAGTTGTGAAAGAAAAATGTCATTGTAATAACATGTTTATTTTCATAGTGGACACAACGCTTGCCTGATATAATATATTGCAGGTAAATGAGTTTAAAATGACATTTGCCATTCAAATGTAACAAAAACAGATTTATTCTTTTGGCAAGTTTTGTACCTTTTCTTGTTACTGTCTAGACCTTTGCCATTATAATTGTTTCCTTGAAGTTACAAAACCTTCGATTTATTGTTGGAAAATCAGATTGTGAAATCCATATTGTGTTTCATTTATAACAACTGTCACATTTTGAATTTTTCTTAAAATGTGTTTTGATTTTAAAACCCCAACTTCTCTTAACTCAGATTCATTACCATATAGATCAACAGATGGACATAAGATATGAATTTTTGGCATGAGGGGTTATTGATTGTTCCTGTATAAAGTGATTACTTATCTGTTTCAAGTAAAATGCAACACCCTTTAAACAATCGATGCAATATATTTTTTATAGGATAGTTAAAGTATCGGGAATGTATTAAATGCGATTGCTAGATATAGCATTGTTAAATAAGATCTTGAACTTCTATTGTAAATCAATGCTATAGAATCATGATAATGATTCACGTATAAAAGCAAGACTATAATACGTGAAGTGTTATATTACAAATAAATAATCCAGCAGTCATAATTGTAGCATTACCACAAGCTGACATTGAGTTGTAATGTGTTAATAAGGTATATAACTTGCATCGCTTCAAACATTGCTTCAAACACAAACTTGTTTCTAAAGATTAGATTGATTGGTTGGAACTCCTTGATGATCGAAATCCAATTCCTCCCCTGATAATGCCCGACGGATTGTTCCTTGTTTTTGATTATCAAATATAATAAATTGATATGCGGAAAAGTGAATTAAGATCATATTTTGTAATAGTTTTTTTTAAATATATGAGAGAAAAAACACCACAGCGTTGAAGTTGAAGTATAGTACAAAACAGTTAAAGTATAACAAGAAGGCATCATCACTATCATATTTCTAATTTAATTGCATTTATTATACCAGTGTACTTAATTCTATTGAAAATACAAAACCAAATCACGAAGTAAAAACAAATCCATATTAAAGCTTAATAAGATTTATTGAAAATGATAATACTGGTAGACCATGTGTAGATAGAGTGGGACTTCCGGGCTTATTTGGTTTCACGGATATTAAGGCATATCCTGCAGAGACTTACTACGACTTCTCTTGAGATAAAAGCGGCTTTAACATTGTGGCGGCCATATCTTGAGTGTACTTGACAAAGACCCCATGTAGGAAACTCTGGAAAACCTGCAGTATACCTACTAATAAAAGACACTGTTATTTGGGCGCTATTGAGCTCGAAAATGGACGACATTGAGGGCAACGTTTTTACAACATTTAGTTTGCGATGATGAATGTTTATCTCTTGTCCTCCGAAGGGGGTTGTTGCAACCCCACACCAGAGTTTTTTCCCCGCTTCATAAAATTGAAAAAGCAACCGGCCCCAGGCATTTGGGTAACCTCTTTTACATCCTTTGCGGTCATTTTAATGAAACAAACTAGGGGAGTACCACGTAAGATGGGGTTATGGTAGGCCGTCAAAGTTGGGGTGTAGGGGGGGGGGGAGGTTGGTGAAATCCCGAAAATATATATGTCGCCATTTTGAAAAATGTATGCATGCTATAAGCCTCAAACTTACACAACATGTTAGAATAATCATGTTCCTTTATAACTAGCAAAAAACCCTATGAAAATTAGTTAACAAAGAACTTTTATAGCCAAATTTTGATTTTGGTTGCCATTTTTGCCCTAATGCAATTTTGCCTGATTTTCCAATCTGAAAGTACTTAATGACATCATAATTACGTAACGCCTTGGCCGATTTCAATGAGCTTGGTATCGTTAGTTAGGGGAGGATCATACCTATCTAGCAAAATTTCATAGGGGGTTCCGTTCCAAAATAGTAAGGGAGTTGCAACAAGGACAAGGGTTAAATATACGTGTTGAACTTAGAACTATTCAACAACTTATATGTGTCTCTAAGCAATGAATTAGAGCATAATGCTGCTCTTAAGGTAGCAATATCCTAAATAAGATTGTGTCAAACCCATCCTGTATAATCTCCGTGTTTTTATTTGAAAAAGGTGGAATAGAACCTTAAAACAATTGATCATAAAGGGTATAAAACCAATATATAATAATGTTTTCCTTGTAGCTCATTATGTAAACAGACTGTTTGTTAAGGAATGTTGAAAAAATGAAGGTTTCATTCTATGTTTTTTTAAGATTCTGTAAATTTCTCTCCCCTTAGAAATTAGAACATCAGATTTTTCGAGTGACCAAAATTCGAGTGACTGAAAAACGAGCAGGGCAACATCCATTTTGTATTTTCAAAAGAACAGATTTTAAACTTCAAGATGAATGGCATATTGACTCAATCGAATCATTTTTATGCGAGAAACAGACGTTTTTTTGTAAAGGCCCGTTTACATGTAAATAGATATGCAATGTACTTACAATGGTGCACCCTATATGGCAAGTTAGCATTTCACCCGTATGCCTTGTTACATCGGTAGTTATCATCCAAAATATAATTTGTTTTAATTTTTCATCAAATAGGAATAACTAGACTTCACTGCTCTCAGAAGGTAGGTCTTGCAAAGACTGGAATATGCAGGGATTTTAACAATATTAGCCTTGACCAGGAAAACTCACACTTTGTGTAGGCTACTGCATGTAATGGAAAGCTCGTATTACGGTCTGTGCATAATTGTGAGTTTATAAAAAATGGACCATCATAAATGTGAATCTTGTCTTCATTCTTTAAGTACCTTCTCTGAGTAAGTAAGCTTATACTACCCAGCTTTTTAGTTCTTACTGAACTGTATCTTTAGACTCGATAATGCGAGTTGCATCAAACTTTCAGGGATGGTTCATGTCATATCCTCAATTATGCTTTGATGCAAGCCTACGATTGATTGAGGTACAATTTCTATCTGAAAGAGTCCTTGAACATGGGTTCTAAGTGTTTTGAACCACTCTGCACACAACAATCTTCAACAAATTTGATTTAACACCATCCGATCTATTGAAACCATATAGCTAGACGGGAAAAATGTATATTCCTGTATCTAATTATTTTACAAGCAATGCATTCACTAATCAAAATTATTCTGGAGTGTAGAATAAGATTTTAGTCAGTTTAGTGGTATTTACACTCATGAGTAAGGGTTGAATCTTGTATGTTAAAAAGGCTACAAGCAATAATTTGAAACATTGAAGTAGTGTAAACACATTATCTCTACAAGGGCTTTCTAGGGCAAAGGTCGTGACAATCGTAAATATAGAACTCTACTAGATAGGAATGGACGTTGAGACTGAAAAAAAATCAGTCCTAGTAAGCATATATTTTTCTATACTGAAATCAAATGTTTGAAGATATTGAAGTACAAAATGTGACCTGCTCCAACGAAACCCGGACAAAGTCGGGACAAATATTTTTCTGATTTTCCCATATTAAAGATGCTGAAATTACAAGCTTTAAAATGATGTATCACTTGTCAACCTTGCTCAACTATTTGCCCATGAAAAATCAATATTTCGCTTTAAAATTCCTGTAACTCCGTAAGTGCTCTGGCGACTTTGTCCTGGTTTTGTGGGAGCAGGTCACAAATGTTCTAATGTTTCGTCAGGGGAGAAAGAGAGTTGACAGAAATCGAACCATTCTTGTCTTGATGTAGTAGATTTTATTGCACAATATCATCTTTAAGAAATCGTCAATACAAATATTTCTATTTGATATAACTTTATATGCTACAAGGCATCAATTCGAGGGTCAAGTTTCGTTTTATAGTATTCAGTTAGGCGAATAATAAAATATATCGAATACTTACTTATTGCCTGGGACTGAACTAACATTAACCTTGCATATACAGTTTAAGCCACTCGATCGTTTGAAGGGCATGCATTTTGATACTTTCATATAAAACCCTATGATCAAAAATAACAGGTGTGTTGCTATGTTAAATGAATCTGTTTCCTTCAATATAAGAGGTGTTATTGGATAAGCTATCTATACCTACAGAGTATTCCTTGCGAGGATTTTACAACACAAGCTCTTTTGGACCCCGATTTAACCACAATAAATCCATGAACATTCGATTTTTTGACTGCAATAAAAGCAATGAAAAAAATTACGATCAGGCAAATGACATTAATGACATTTTTGATATGTGTGATTTGTCGTTATAATCCAAGGAGCTTTAAGCATGTCAAGACTACGGCAGGATAAATTGGTGATTCCAGATAACCAGGGAGCACAGGTAACGAAATAAGGCCAAAAATGGCTATGGCGCTATGTTGATTTCTTATCGTTTTTGAGTACTTTGTAGTGCCCCCCCCCCCCCCACCGGTACACTTCGGGATACATACCAAATAATACACACAGGTCAAGTTACAGGGGGGGGGGGGGTCCAAATTTGCATTAACACAGTAAAGTATAAGAAAGAATAACCTTATTTTAAATCCTAGGTGTATTTGACAGATGATTCAGCAGTTTTCCTGTGCTTTATCTTGAAACATTCCTTGAGATAAACAGATTAAGAAATACCAGAGACAGAACATACAAGGAACACACAGACCCCCTCCAGTGATGACATTGGGGTCCCCTTTAATTTATGGGAAAATTCAAAATGCTTCAATTGAGTTGTATTGCATGTCATATTGTTCCTCTCATTGTGAGGAGTAAAAAAGTCAATCACATGAAAAATGTGGGATGTTGCGTTTTCGAGATAAAGGACAAAATAAGAAAAGGTCATTGAAATGTTATACATAATAATGTTGAATTTTCAAGATGCTCCAATTTCGATGAAAATAGGCTCAAATTAATCAGACTGCCACATGGATTCAAAATAAATGTTAGGAAATTGGCCAAACACGGGGTCAAATGTTAGTCCCATATCTAAGGGATAATTAGTGTTGGACCATCATGACGCTTTGAACCCTTGTTTTCCTGATTTCCAAACATTTTACGCATGCCAAACTATACATTTTCTGAATCTATGCAGCAGTCCGAATAATTTAAGCTTATTTTCATCGAAATCTGACCATCTTGTAAAAATGACCCCTGTACAAAAGTTCAATGACCTTTACTTATTTTTTCCTTTATCTCGAAAACGCAACATCGCACATTTGTTATGTGATTGACTCTTTATAATGAGAGGAACAATATGACATGTATTACAACCCAATTGAAGCATTTTGAATTTTCTAGCACAAAAGGGGGTATCTGTGCCCCCAGGGGGGGGGGGGGTGAACCTTTCCTATTGTATCCCTTAAACTATATCATATGTACATCATGGGGAAATCTTCTTGCATAGAAGAGACAAAAATAACAGATGGATTCCAAAAAAAATTAAGTGTGCTCCCTCGTTTAAAGGGTCATTGGACAAGTTCAGCATCATCCCCATACTTTCCTCCAATCATTTTGAGATGTTTGCATCATTTGAAATATTAGTGGTAATAATGTCAGCATGCAAAGTTCCATTATTAAATTCAAACCCTATATATTAAAATATCAATATATTCTTTTATTTTTAATTATCGTTGTCGACAACGATAAATACTGCCCTCTGTAATTTTTAAAATTGTCCTTTTCATGAGATCTAATGCAAACTCCAAATTTCTTTTGATTTATCTGCAATCTATGATGTGAAAGGAATGTTTTTACAATGAAATGTTGGTCTCTTTCTGGATTTAAAGCACCAATAAATACATTATCCCGATATATGGTAATTGACTATTATTTTTCAACATATGAACTGTAAATCATACTCAAGTAAAATTTAAAATTTTGTCCAATGTCCTTTGAGACTGGATTCCGTCTTTCCAACCTCAGGATCAACTTTAATCATTTTCCTATATTATTTGAACTTGTTTTGCAATAGAGTAAGCTTATAAGATTCGGTCAGTCCGCTAAGTTTGACATTTTCTGTATTGTCTCCCTGATGCATGTGACACAATATAACTGTTAAATTTAAAGCCGTCACAGTAATCTAACCTATGTAATTATTATCAATATACAGCTATACTGACTTGCATTTTGATATCGTTCATATTTAATGGTGTCCATCTAGGAAAAAAATGCATCAGCGTCGTCGCAATTGACAATTGGAGGAGATGATTAAAAACATTCAAGTAAAATGAGTACCAGCAAAACACTCTATTACAAGTATTAAAAAGGTCCATTACCGTGTCTACTTGATTTACTGATAGGAAAGTTGAAATACAATGACTCGGAGGGTATCGTTAAACCAGATACTTAGTATCCTACTCCCACCTAACAAGCATCCTATTTCTTTTTTAATTGAAACAGTAAAATTACTTAAATCTAGAGATCAACTTTCAAATCACTTATCCTGCACTAAACAGGCATACAATTAAGCAAAAACAACTATAAGACATAATTACTTGTCCATTTTTTTCACTTTAAAACTTTAATCGAGAGCGTGAGAATGGTTACTACTAAATTGAATTGAGGACTAATAAAGGAATGAACGTTAGCGATTGACATATTGATAGTGATATTTTATTACAGCACACACGTGTTCCTATAAGTAGAGCTTGTTATTAACCTTACTCGATGTTTATGAAGGCATATTCTCTTTTTCTATCTTAAGACTTTCGATATGTATGCTATCTAGGTGGATGACTTATGAATGACACTGCATCATTTTTGGCGATTAAGTATCTACAGTTTGTGGACGGATCTTCTTTTCACCTTACTCGTTCCTCTCTTGAGCATTGGTGCCTTAATGCAATCGTTGGTAATGGCCCGTAGCGAATGGAAATGGAGTGTTAGTCTATCTCTTAACTCAAAAGCGTCCATAGCGTGCGAACAGAATTACAAAACGATAGGAAAGGAATCCTTTATTAGGCTCCCGCGGTAAATGGTTTTCTGTATTCCAATGACGATAGGCAGCAGGGACAAAATCAGATTGGGTCTCTATCTCTCTCAAGTGAGCCTCCCGTCATCACTCCTGTTATTAGATGAAATGGAGAGTAAAGAGGTAATGGTAGGCAGCTTTGAAGTTTGAAAGGAGAGGCTATTTTGTGTATCCAATCACAGAGTTTTTAAAATGCCACACGTTACAAAGAAAGAAACCATTATCAAACCAGCTCAGGACACAAACAATAGGAACAATATATGCTTAGAAGGGTACAAGAATATACAGAAAATATTATAGACAACGACATAATCAAAGCATTTTGATTCATCAAGAATTATTTGTATTTAACTTAATTTTGACTTAATTGCGTGTCAACGTTCCGTGCAGTCATGCTTTAGTCTCTCATGATATTGACGCGATGGATTCTTGACAGATATCCATGAAATGCAAGCACAAAAACGACAAAGTTGAACTTTTTTACTTAGACAATGAAACAAGGTGCAAATAGGTAAAAAAAATTACAATACAACAAGGTATAATCAAATGCTCGTTCACTTGATTACATAAGTTTCGAGTTTAGATGTTTGTAAAAAAACCCACAACATTTGTAATTATTTACGTCCAATATTGTATTTACAAATTATTATATAGAATATAACGGGCTTATGTCAACGTATAAAACGTTTTTGGTACCTTGGTATAGAGTATCAACCACTTGAAAACTATTTCTTTACATTTTGAAACACCCGTATCTTATTCATTTTCATGAAACGCATGTTAAGTGCTATTATTTATTAATTTGTTCATTCCTAACATCGGACTATTCGTTTCAAAATGGTAGTAAAAATAAATAAAATTACCTGCCAAAAATTCGAAAAAAACTTACTTTTTCTGTTGTATGAAGGGGATATTTATTCATTTTTAACCATAAGTTCATATTTTATATCAAAGAAAGTTGGAAAAGCAGTACAAATATCTAGAATTTGTTGCATAAAAATAAATGAAATTACCTGCCAAAAATTCGAAAAAAACTTACTTTTTCTGTTGTATGAAGGGGATATTTATTCATTTTTAACCATAAGTTCATATTTTATATTAAAGAAAGTTGGAAAAGCAGTACAAATATCTAGAATTTGTTGCAAAATTAAATTTTGAACCTATTGTCAAACTTTATTTCCTTTTGGTTGAAATTTACTTTATTTTAGGCCAGTTTATGGTATTTTTTTGTAAATTCAGATTTGTGCTGTATGGAAGGCGCTATACATATTTCAAATTATTGATTATTGGTGATATTGTTTGATTTGAGAAGATTTTGGTTGAAAAGATAAACTGTTTTGATGTCAGATGCTTCATTTGAGTGTCAGAATTCATTAGTACAAAACAGCATACTTCTTCTTCATCTTTAAAACGAGTTTAATGAATAGCGCCATCTATTTTGACACTTAGATTTAAAACAATGACATATGCGTGTAGAAACACTGGAGTGGGTGAAACATTGAAAAATGTATCTTCACCATGTATACTAATCACTAAAAATGTTTTTACGTCACTAAAAAGGATGCTTTATTACATCTGATCTTGTAGTTGATATGTAAGAAGATTAATGCTGTGGCTAGGTTGCAACCGGGCACACAAACCTGTGGCCTAATTGTGATCCAACGCTTTGGGAAGAAATATCAATCAAATTCTATTTTTATTAAGTCGCAGACTTGAGTAGACAATGTTAATTTGGATTTTTCAGAACATTTTATTAATTTTCAATTTGGTAAAAACACGAGTTAGGCAAAAATTCTATCAGTTTGACAAATTGGTAAATTGAAAGTCCAGAAAGCTGAAAAAAAAACCTCAGTACAAAAAAGCAGTCCAGAATAAAAACTATATCTAAATTTCACTAAAAAAAGAATAATTGTGGTTGCTTTTTAGCATAATGAGTAAATGTGTAATATGTTCATTACATTTCAGTCTAATAAAAAGGGACATGCAATATAAGCGATATTGATACATCATGTCCAAAGAAGAATGCCCACAGCACGGTAAAAGCCAGGCGTAGTTAATATCCTTTAAAACATAATGAAGTAATAAATACTACGTGAATCAAAAAAAAAAATTGCACGGATTAAAATGGCCTTGACTTTGATACCAGCACCAAATCATAAAAGTTTGTTGTTGTTTTATAAAACAGATTTAATATACTTGAATACCTTAGTGGAAGAAGTGGTCAAGTGCCATTTTGACGAAATTGAGTTATTGGTGGTTTTGAAGTCGCAGTATGACGGAAAATACTGTGACAATATTTTTGGTTTACCCTCTTGAAAGGGGTCGTCGTGCTTGAGTGAATTTTGAGTACAATTTGAAAAAAGTTTAAAATATGTCAAGTTACATATCAAATTACTCGGCTTGTCATGCATATTCCAAATACATATGGTTTTA
>JXSR01S021957.1:55885-77505 GCA_000969725.1 Ophiothrix spiculata | reverse complement strand
ATGTCAAGTTACATATCAAATTACTCGGCTTGTCATGCATATTCCAAATACATATGGTTTTATATATATTCAGGGCTTTGTTTATGAGATAAAACCTAAAAATCGATACGAGGTCAAGTGAGGTCAAATTTTCAACAAGGTCCGATTTGCGTGAAAGACACATCAAATTGTTAGTCTTGACTTTTCCAAAAACATATGCTTTGAGAATATTTTGATTACCAATTTCAAAATATTGAGAATTATTTGGTTAGCGACCATGATTTTAGTGGAAGAAGTGGTCAAGTACAAAATAGTGATTATTAATTGCAGAAAATCGATAATCGATACAGACCTCTTATTCACTGTAATTGATCATCTCCTTTAAACAATAAGATATACCTAATATGAATTCAAAACCCGTCTTGATTTTAAAGTTATTACAAACTCTGAACTTTAAACGCTCATAACCAATGAAAACTCAAAACTAGTATTTTGGCACTTAACCACTTCTTCCGCTTAGGTCTTCATTTTCAAATACAGAACAAATGGTAGAAATCGGCTGAAAAATAAGTCAGATATGAACAATCAGTTCATCTCTTTTTCCGTCATTGCAATGGGATTTATACACAATATACTTGTGCTTATCAATGTCTATGAGAATGTACAATGTCATGTCTTTGTCAACTCAATGTTTATTTTCTTGATTATTATTACTACCGATTATGGTGTCAAGACTTTATAAATAACATAACAAAGCATTTTGTTTGTTTTACATTTCCAGGAGGAGAAAAAAAGAAAAATATGATTCAGGCCTTCTGTGAACCAGGTTAATTTCTTTACAAAACATCTCGATTTTAGTTCATTTTACCATTTTGACTAAATATTATGTCTTTTAAATACAAATTTGTGCTGTGCAATATTTAATCATACAATTAACTGGAATACTTATTTATGAAAATGTTTTAATAATGTTGTTTAATATTGTTTTATTTACAATGCCAGTTCCACAATTAATTAAGTAATATTACATGTATAAATGATGAGAATATAAAAGCTAAGACGATAATTTATATATGTTGACGCAAATGTCTCCCAATATAGTACATGCCACTACAAAAATAGTTCCTTCTAACTCTACGGCAAAGTAACGTATGTCAGTTATTCTTATTATTTGCACGAATTGCTCTTCAAATCGCGGTTGAATATCAGAATTGCCGACGGGCAAATAGACCAGTTTGCTAGATCTTGTTGCTCTGAATTGAAGGCTTGCCAAGAGTAAATTAAGCATTGATAAAGTTTCCATGAGAGGCCAGGCATATGGATCAATTGTAACCTTAAAATGTCAGAATAGCGCTTTGAGTGCTAGATGGGATTTCATATCAAATCCTACACGTATTTATTTTGGATACATTCATCATACATGTCACATCTTTATAATTATTAGATGATATTCTAGAAACCACGTTATTTATAACGTGTGTCCATTTGATACAAAAACACAAACAAGGGTAACGCACGAAAAAGCAACATGCTGGCAGACGATCACGAATAAGTTATACACATTTGGCCGTCGTTTGGACTGATATGTAAAATGAAATTTAGTGATATCATACAATATTTCTGTGAAGAGTTTCGTATACCCCACATCCACACTATATAGTTTAGAAACGTATGGTTTGATATGACTCTATGAATTATTAAGGTTCCACATATTTGTACAGTTTCAGATGATGCAGAGTACAAGGTCTATACCCGGTCTTTATTTGAAAGTAAAAGTGCTGACTTCAATTCACCAAACACCACATGAAATACCATATGCTAATTTGTTCAACAGTTAACATTAGCTTTAAGTTAACATTAACATTAGCTTCGAGACTAAATGTCTCGAGTGTACTATTTAATATGAATGGGTTTTTTTTTATATCAATAACCTTAGAATTAAGCATTAAGCATTTATTAAGCATTAAGCATTTTATTAAGCATTATTAAGGTTTTTTTAATATCAATAACCTTAAAATTAAGCACAACACCACAAAAAACACAATTTTTGGCCATTTTGGCTTCCATCCAAGCTTTTTTTTTACTTCTCCTCACCAACTGATTACTTAGTTGAACACACTTCTCATGAAATTAAGCATTATTAAAATATGTTTATTACAAAAATACATATCCATGATTTTTAAAATAACTGAAAATATATTGTAATTATGTACAATATGACGATATATTTTCAGTTATTTTTAAATCATTATTTGATATGAACGTAATAAAAAAGGGAATAAAACACATTTCTCATAATACATCCTCACCAATGGATATTTTACTTGAACACATTCCTATAAAATTAAGCATTATTAAAACATGTTTATAACAAACATCGATATCCATGATTTTAAAAATAACTGAAAATATATCGTTATATGACGATATATTTTCAGTTATTTTTAAAATCATTATTTGATATAAATGTAATAAAAAAGATATATCAACAACACAAAATGTAAATCTCACTAAAAACTAATACTTTTCATTTCACTTGTATATAATAAAACGTTAATGTTTATAAAAATATGTTTGAAACACTTCATCTGTTTATTATGGATTATATGAACAAAGAGATTAGTAAATGCAGAATATGAATAATTATCTAATCTTTGACAAGTTTAGCGTATTTCTTTTCAAATTTTCTTTCCATTCTTTGGGAATTGCATTTAAGTGAAAATAGAAAACATTTTTTGAACATTTAACCTTGTCAGATTTAACTTTTGTCAAAGTAATAAATTGATTGTTTTCAAAAATATCACGTAATGTGATGATATCAGCCGCAATCCATTCTGCAAAGAACAAAACTTTTCCATTAAATCTTATCATATCATTGTCTTTTTTATCAAACTTTCCTAGATAGATACCTTCTTTTTTTTATTTATTAAGTACAATACCTGATACAGAGCTAAAACGTTCTATTTCATCAAAAACATATTTATATGGCGAATGCCTCTTCCTATTTTAAAAGGCTTAGACAAGTATCCATTTATAGATATACAACTATTTACATTGGAGTATGTTGTTTTAACCCATTTTATAAACCCATTTCCAAAATTAAATTTCATTAAACACTTTTCAAGGAAATTAAATTCAAGGGAATCAAATGCTTTTTTGAAATCGACAAAAAGAATAGCTGCGTTGTTATCATTCTCCTCGCAGTAGTTAATTACATCTTCAATTATCCTTATGTTTCTACCAATAAATCTTCCTTACACATAACCGCACTGACCATCACTGATTATTTTTCCAATTACTTTCTGAATCCTCATGGCTAATACAGCAGTGCATATTTTGTAATCGTACTTTAATAGTGTTATTGGTCTATAATTATCTAAGTTATTTCTCTCTCTCTTTTTATGTATAAGCTTTATAATGCCTTGTTTTTGAGATGTTTAACATCATTCCAGAGACATTTATAGAATTCAGGTCCGTCACTGTCAGGAGATCTATTAGATTTAAGTTTTTTCATAATATTAAAACATTCATCAATTGTTAATGGACCATTGCAAAGCATCTGATCGTTTTGGTTAAGTTTGGGTAGATCTGTATCATTTACATAATAATTGCTAATAACATTTTCTTTAATATTTTTTGATGTATACAATTTTCTATAGTAATCTAAAGTTTCATTTAGCATCTCAGTAACATTTGTCAGATTTTTACCATTTGTTGATTTCAGCTCTGTGATAGAGTTTTTGCAATTATTGTGCTTTTCAAGCCCTATAAAATA
This sequence comes from Ophiothrix spiculata, assembly GCA_000969725.1. NCBI lineage: Eukaryota > Metazoa > Echinodermata > Ophiuroidea > Amphilepidida > Ophiotrichidae > Ophiothrix > Ophiothrix spiculata. Next base: position 73,751 of record JXSR01S021957.1, on the reverse strand, counting down.
TTTTGAATTTATTTCCCCATCCTCGTGCCACTTTACTCTTGATCTGACTATAGCACCTTTTGCAGCTCTAGCATACATTTTATCCAATTTTGACTTTGTATTGACATATGATTATTGTAGACGATAAATACATACATATTAAAATGTTACCGACCAAAATTATATACAAGTTATTAAATAAAAAAGTTGAAGAGCCATCCTGCATACGACATTGGGAACAAGAAAACATTTATTAAAACATTTGGAATAAAGTGTTTAGTTTCAAAATTAAAAACCGTTTTGTAAACAAAATAGGTCATTTCCAATACAATGTTATTAACAACCTAGCTAGTATGTTGCAAAAATAATTTATTTATATGGAAAATAAGTAGTAACAACTTATGTGAATTTTGCAATTGCGTTGACAACTATGAACACTTTTTTGTATCATGTAATAAAATCAAAGACTTCTGGCAACAATTTTCGATTTATGTTGTTACAGGCCCCTGAAAATGTAATTTATTATTATAAAATTTTATTGCGTAAAGCAGTATCATAAGTCAGACATAATATGTGAGTGGCAAATCTGTTGTGCACAAGATGATTTTAATGATAAACATGTTTACTACAACACAAAAGGGCTAATAGGAAGTGGTACCTACTTGAGTAATGATAGCTCTTTTGTTTAGCTGTCAATCATGTGTGTGGTGTGTTGGACAGTGCTATTGTGTGATAAATGTAAACAACAACTGTGTGTTTGACTGTTACCATGGTTACATGGGGAATCCCCAAATACTCATGAATGGAGATTGGCCTGGAATGTTCTGTGTTATGTTGGCTATAATGATGATGAAATATTTATTGTATTTGCTAGAATGGTGTGGAAAAAAGAGTGTTTTCAAGTGAAAGTTATAATAGTATAAAAGGAGATGCATTTATATATTTGGGGTCAGTTAGCTCAGTCAGCTTTGAAGTTAGCTATTACAGAGTGAGCTTTTTGGATTAAGATATTTTGGAGGAGATAAAAGCAGATTGGATGAGAGTATATGATATTTTGCTGCCTTTTTGGAGCACTTTTATGGACAGCTGTTATAGTGGAGAAGTTTAGTTGCTGGATCGTGAATCGATTTTATATTAACTGTGGACAAGGAGTTTGAGATTGCAAGAAGACGACTTTTATATTGACTGATATTGAACATTATTCGGAAGGAGTTATCGGACATTTTGTACCGTTTTGGATCTGGATTTGTGGACATTTGTACAGATGTCATAAAGGACTTTACCGTGGAATATTATTAGCTAGCTTGTTCAAGTCAGAAGCCACTCGTGAGTAAACAAAATCTGTAGATAAGATATATTTACACTGTTTATTTACTTGTATACTAGATAAATTGTTGTTTTAATATTCTGTTGATAAAATCTTGTCTTACAGTGTATTTATTCTTGCTTTGCTTTTAGCTCCAACCCGAAAGGTTAATTCTGACCTTGATCCTTGTTTTGGGTCGTAACAATGTGAACTTTTTGAAGAAAATAAACAATTTCAAAATATCTCTGAATAAGATAATCTGCGGTTGGAAAATAGACTTATGTATTTATGATTTCGTTAATATATTAATCCAACATGCCACTTTTGCAATATACAAGTCAAAAATGATATACAATAATACAAAAAAGTTCGTCTCACCAAAAATACATTTTATGCAAGAAATCAAAAATATTCATGAAATGATTTATAACTCATCACAGAAAATAAAACAAAATATTGATTTAAACGACTTAAGCAATTGCAAGGTTTATTGGAACATAAAATAAAAAAAAAGTTTGTTATATCAATAATAAAAAACATTGTTATTTCAGAATCTTGTAAATGTATACTTCAAACACATGATATATATGAAATTGTGAAAAAAAGTATAGAAAAGACAGAATACAAGACATAAATGGCGTATGCCTGCCTCATTGAGGAAAAAGAGAGAATTTTTTTTTTCTAAAAACAATGGCAGTTTATTGCGATATGCCTCATATACGCAGCGGTGGAAATACCCACATGATAGTCAACCCAGGGTAAGGCAACCCCGGGTAACCTAACCCGGGGTTGTCTTCCACTATATGTTCCTATACGTAGAACATACTATTACTAGTAGTGCAAAGCAGGTAAATCATAATGTACTCAGTTATTTTATAGCAGGTTGTACAATGTTCACCGTGGGTGATCTTTACTTGCATAATTGACAACCTGAGGTTGTTAATGAAGTTCATTAGTCAACCCAGGGTAATCATAGTCGGCGGAATTAACAACTTGAAGTTATTAGTAAAGTTCATTTGTCAAACAGTATAATGGGTTATATTTTATGGCAGATTATACTATGTTCACCCTAGGGGATCTTCATTCACATAATTGATAATTTAATGTTGTTATTGAATTTCATTGCCAACCTAGGGTAATCATAGTTGAGAGGATTTCTGATTTACCATGCAGTTAATATCATATTAGATGAATCGCTTCTCTGAACAACGTTCATTGCAACAATAAGCCTACCAACCACACAAAGGAATGGACAGGCATGGGCATGGAAATGATGACATTGACAACAAATCAAGTTCATATAAATCCACACAGCTGACTGTCCGCTATTCTATTTTTGATCTACACCCACTGCCAAATATCAAACGGGTGCTGCTGTTTACCCTGGTCATCTTCACTTCCGTAATTACCAACTTGAAGTTACTAATGAAGTCCACTTGTCAACCCAGGGTTATCATAATCCGTTGATATATTTTAAGCTTAGGCATGTTTAATAGTAGTATAATGTAGTATGTTTTTCGTAGAGAGTCTAAGCACTAAGTTAAAAGACATACTAGTAATAGTATGTTCTACATATAGGACCGAAGTTGGAGACAACTCAGGGTTAGGTTACCCGGGGTTGCCTTACCCTGGGTTGACTATCATGTGGGTATTTCCACCGCTGCATATAGATACACTGTTGCTCATATAGTTGGATAAACATATTTTTACCACTATTTTATGTAAAGGTCAGTTAATGATAAAAACATCTGGAAACTTATGTTGCTTTTGGACAGATTTGATAGGTAATCTTGTTGGGTGTGAAATGGAACTCCGAATGTGATAAATTTTCTCATGAACTGGTAAGGGGGCAACAACAAAAATGGGTCAAAAACATGATTTTTTAGGTCAAATTTGATTTGACCCCGCCTTGGTCAAGGTCACTTCTCTACTCAAGTTGAGTGGTCATATGGAATGTTTATCTATACAGTGATAAGCAGGTGGTTGAATGTCTTGGTAACGCTTGACTGCGCCAAGGGAATACTTGGAAGCAAAGCACAAAATGATGCCTCAACGCCCCTTCATTTATAAAAATAGGCTTGTGGTAAACGTGGAATGGTTCCCGGCGGTATGTGACATCTTAAAAGGTTTTGAAGATTTCACATACCGCCAGGTACCATTCCACGTTCACAACACACCTATTATTTGTAAATTGAGGGTGTTAGCTGGTGTCGAAGGATCATTTTGTGCTTTGCTTTTAAGCATTTTCTAGGCGCAGTCAAGCGTGACCAATGCATTCAATCACCTGCTTATCACTTTTTTTAAACATTCCACATGACCATTCATCTTGTGTAGAGAAGTGACCTTGACCAAGGCGGGGCCAAATCAAATTTGACCTAAAAATCGCGTTTTTGACCCATTCTTGTTCTTTCCCCGTTACCAGTAAACGAAAAACCTGATCACCTTTAGAGTTCCATTTCACACCAAACAAGATTACCTATCAAATCTGACCAAAAGCAACATAAGTTTTCTGATATTTTTATCATAAATTGACCTTTACATAAAAAAGTGGTAAAAAGATTTTTATTCCAACTATATGAGCAACCTTGTATATATAATAACAGAAAAAATCACATTATTCCATAACAATTTCGTGCTAAAGAATTTAAACTGAAATGACTACGAATTTTAAAAGCAATAACATATTTCATCTTTTTTATTACATATCATTTATTACAATTTATGACTTCAAATCCATACATGTATATTATTACATCGCCATTTAATATAAAGACAGACAATAATCGCAATAATGCACTTTCGAATTTATATATTATATGCAATGACACATCATACTACAATAATCCATGTTATACTATTAAGTCAGGTTCGTGTATGCCATCAAATATTCTCGTCTAAAGAAAGCTTTATAACCCTTCTCTAGAACTGGTTTGAATGAAATTGACTCTCGGGTAATTTAATTGAATTTATTGAAAAAACAAATTTGTGATTGCTTCAAATGAACGTCAACACCGTGATGATCGTGTAATAAAACAGCAAACCAATTTATCTTATTATAGCTTCGTCATTTAATTTCACTGAACAAGACGTATGCTGAAAGTATATAGTTATAAATATGATTGCAATACGGCCATGATCAGTTATAAGTGATTCTTATCACATCATTAAATTGTAGAGTAAAAGGCTCTGATACTTTTAACCTTAATTTTTTCAGTATAACACATCCTCATTATGCGCCTGCATCATATCATTTACTTGACGACGAACGAGAATCTGGTTAAAAGTGTAATAAGTTCCATGTATTTGAACAGGCGTTACCTACTGCAAAGGTAATAACGCAAGTATCTCATACAATATTCAATCTACTGCAATGATTTTATAACGCAACCGATCAATGTAATAATCATTGTTTAACACCGTTAAGAAAAAACATGCCATGTATGAAACATCTCAAACTATCGATCCATATCATAATCCGTCTTTGGATTCCCTGCAACTGTTCACATAAACTGAAATCGCTTTGAAAATAACCCAAAGTTAGATCGTTTTCTAGTTACGACTTTGCATCCACTGCGAGCTGTGTGTATAATTTGAAGGGTTGCGAAATTGGGTGGGCCCATATTCACTGTTGCTTGATTCAACACTGTGAGTAACGTTGACAGTACGCAAACTATTTTAACCCTTGTTCTCCTAAGCTATTTTTGTAACACGTAGGGGGGTGTTGCAATCCCCCCTAATATTTTGGAACAGAACCCTCTATGAACTTGGTTTTGCTATTTATAGATACCAAGATCATCAAAATCAGCCAAGGCGTTACGTAATCATGACGTCATAAGGTACTTTCGGATTGGAAAATCAGGCAAAATTGCATTTAGGCAAAAATGGCCACCTCAATCAAAATGTTGCTATAAAAGTTCTAAATAACAGATTTTCGTCCGGTGTTTTGCTAATTATGAAGGGAAATGATGATTTTAACATGTTTTGTAGTCTTATAGCGCGCATACATTTTTCAAAATGGCGATTAAAAAAATTCCGAGATTTCACCAACCCCCTACACCCCAACTTTGACGGCCTACCCTAACCCCACCTTAGGTGATACCCCCTAGTTTTTTCATCAAAATGACCGCAAAGGATGTAAAAGCGATTACTAAGATAAATGCCTAGGGCCGGTTGCTTTTGCGTTTTTATGAAGCGGGGAACAAACCTTAGGGGGGCTGCAACAACCCTTCCCCTCTTCGGAGAATAAGGGTTAATTTGTTTTCTGCTTTAAAGTCACACATCCTTTGGAAGACCAGGTACTTTTAGTAAGTTTACTATAGCACTATGATAACAAACAAGCGCCGGTCTTTTGTTGCAAAGTTACACCTGCAATCAGCAATTATAATGCCAATCAACGTCACAAATTTGTCAATTACCCGAATTGCTAAACCACTGAAACGGATACATAAGCTCAAGAAATCCTCCCATCGTAAAGTAGCTAAAATCATTTATACTGAAGGCATTTTAATCATCAGAGCTTTTATTATCTAGGTTCCGGCAGATACGATATGTTTTCTTGAACTTGGCCGTGAGGTATACTTCCTTTATCTCACGATACATGTCACAATTGGTTCAAAATATCTTTTGAAATAGTTAACTAAACCGAATTTGACACTATACAAAACAATCTTCACCGTTCATTTCACATTACCTTCGTATCTACTATAACATCATAATAGCATTTGATGTGCTTCCAGTAATATACTTCCATCTAACCTAATCAGCAGATCCGGAGACGATAATGAAAACTCTGTCCAGTATATATCTGCCGTTGTAATTAGACTTTAAATGAATAAAAATAAAGAAGAATTATATGAAAATGTTGTGACATGTTTGAGGCTATCACAGGTCGACACGTTAAGTGTATGTATTTTGATTGATGAGAGCTGGACAGATAGATTTCTAAAGGTAAATTTCGAGGTGAGGCAAGTCAGGTTGGAGTTGAAGCTAAAATATCACCGGCCACCATCATACATGTATAATGTTATCTTTTTTAATTATCCAGGCTATGAGAATGCTGCTCTTTTTCTATTCACATAAGCTGAACTAGAATTGGCATTCATTTATTCAAAGCCATAGTTTCATTAGCGCGGTCATATCCATAGTTCCTTGCCCGGCACTATGCGTGCGCAGAAGGTTTTATTTAGGACACATGTTTTCAAACTTCACGCTAAATCTAGTAGGGCTATTGAAATGTGCACAGCAGTCATTTGTTGTTCCCTCATGCATAAATTGATATTGATTGATATTGATATTGATATCTGTAGACTAGCTCCTTACCCGTATTTATAGACATTATAGACTCAACTATAGTCTACTCTGATAACTTTTTGTCAAAGGCGTTTCCAAATGGTGGTTTCAAACAATTTTAAAAAGTCATTTCCGGTACCTGAATTTACAACAACAACAAAATGATGTCTACCTAAAACAGTCGTTTAGTGTCCACTTAGGCTTGACGTCCAAAGATATTCGCTCACCCAAGAGACATTCGCTCACGATATTCGGTCTGACTTACTCGGTCAAATTGAAAGGTAATGACACTTACAATGATTGAATATTGGTTAAATTGATCCTCCCATTAATATTAATATTTTCTGTTCATTTTAGAAAATGTGGCAGAGCGAATATCGTGAGAAAATGTATTTCTGAGTGTGGGAATGTCTTTGGACGCCAAGCCCCACTTGCATGATTTGATATAATGATTTGTAATTTTAAATGCTTTTTACAGAAAGGGGAAAATTCAGAGTGTGTGTCATGTATCTGTTAAAATATTCTCATTAAACACATATATAAGTGCATATGGGGGGGGGGGGGTGTCCAAATCGCAACAAAACCAAATAAAGCTGTTTTATGTAATTGGCATGTTTTCGTGCAAAAAAATATCAAATTGATAGCGTCATTTTTTGAGATAATTAGCATAAACTCGTATATAAAATGATGGCGCTGTTTAGATGTTGTTTTGTCCCTAAAACCAAAACAAAATAGCCTTTTAAAATGAATATTCGAGCATTTTTTTTTTGTTAAAATAATCTGCTATTATGAGCCCATTTTGATTGAAATATTCATTTGGGAAAGCAGATTTCCAATTTTTGGTGGGGAATTTTTCGTAAAAGATTTAAAATTTGACACGGAATGACGGATTTTTAATTTTGTGTTTCACATAAGTTGTTTTGAGTTGATGTTTCACTTTGTACAGTTTTAAAGATAAATAATGTGGAGAACATTGTTTTTAAAGCTATTAAAATTTATTGTCTACATTCCCGCCCCCTCCCTCCCATGTGCACTCTCGGAATTCTAAAACAAAGCGAGTCAAGAATGATGTCAAAGGTTTAGCAACTTAAAAAGGGAGCAAACATACAGGTTAGACATTCCTCCTTTAGTTTCCTTTTAAACACTTTGCCAACACCAGTTGATACGGGTAAATTACACAGGGTAAAGTGTACCCCATATCACTTAACTTATTTTGTTTTCATTTAGAGCCAAGTTAAAGTCCAATGGATGCATTTTACTTTGAAAGAGTCAGTTTGAAGAGTAGCCGCCGAATGTTGCTGCCGCCTTGAAAACTTTAAAAAGGGAGCCTACTATACCACCAAACTCCTTTATTTAACAACAAAATGCGCAGGATCCCGTTTTATTAGGTTTTATGTTTGTTTGTTTGTTTGTTTACATCGGTTGGTCCGTGACGGACATATGCCATTAGATCCATCATGAACTCATGTACCAACCTGAATAGCCAGAAATGGCTAATCTATACATGCTGGCCAATGCATCTTTAGAAAGATGCCGAAAATAGAAAAGATATCAAGAAAAAGAGAAAGAGAAATATGGCCACTCCCAACACAAGATTTATGTTAAATGAATGGTGCTATTGATGAACTAAGGTCAATATCGATGTTAAAATTAGAGTATTTTTGGATTCGTTTTTAATTTTTTTCTGACATTGGAAGACCTAGACCAGACCTCTACCAGGAAAGGTAAAGGGGACGGCATGTTTTTCACAGGTCGGAGTGCCCATCTCTTTCGAAGCGATTGGGCCAGACTCCACTTATTTGTTAAATTTGCGGTGAGGGAACACTACACCTCTTTCCCTGCGAGTATGTTACCTTCCCAGCATTGAAGAAAGCCGGTATCCGTTTGACACCTTTGTGTAGAGGAGCACAATAGGGTAAGTATCTTGCTCAAGGACACTACACACGCCGCCCAATGGACTCGAACCCACGACTCTCAATACCCAGTGGTTTAACAGTCGAGGACTTTTCCGCTAAGCTACGTATGTCCCTCTAACAGTGCTCAATTTTAGCCAATAGCTATCCATGATGCAAGTGTGGTCTGTGAGATATGTATTGGTTTATATATCCCTTACCTTGTCATTTTATATTCTAAGCAGATAGAAGTGTGAGGAAATGCATTACCGGTAGTCTGTTTCCATTTAGCTAGTTACTTTTGAAAAGATGAGAGTGGAAAAATGTTCACGAACATTATTTCTAACATTGTAACAATGAAACTATTTTGATCCTTAAGGCACTACTAAATGGACTATGTCCTTGAAATAACATCCTTTATACTTTACGTATTAAGGGTAAGTGAATCATAACAAGTACAATTGTGATTTTAAAAATGGTAGAAGGAAGCAAAGAAAGCGGTGTCAAATGGTAAAGGGTCAAGCTGATATTTAAGTATTGATTTCAAGTCGTATTTTCTGGCCCCTAGTTGTATATCTTTCGAGCAGTTAGGATAAGCTGGGCTACAAAGAGTTGATGAACTGTTGTTTTAGTATATTTTTGAGTCTTTGTCCAAAGCTAGTTTCTGTCTGTTTTTGTTTTTATGTAATTTTCGTATTATTTTGTTGGAGTTTTTAGCGATTTTTATCATTTAACTGTGTTTTGTTGTAACAGAAAATAGTTGATTTTTTTTGAACGTCTGAACTGATGTATTACTAGTATGTAAAAGGTGACAAACGAAAATGAAAAAAAAAATGAAATATGTAAAAAAATACACGGCGATCCAATATTAGTTTATTAATATTGGATCGCTGTTTTTTGTTTTTTTTTACAGATTTTTTATTTTTATTTTTGTTAGTCATTATTTCAAACGAATCGGTTTACGATTTACAACTTTTTTATTATATCTATTAAAATCCTTTTTTATTCAGAAAGTTATTTAAAGAGAAATATGTCATTTGAAGAAATTCGTCTTCGTGCTAGAATATATAACTATAATAACTATTTATATTTTCTAACAATATACAATCACTATTTTGAGAAAAATGCTTCAGACGTCCATGATTTATTTTAAAAATCACACATATTTGAAATAACAGGTATTTTTAGTAATTTTACAATAGCACTATGAAAAAACCAAGCACCGGTCTTTTTTCTAGACCATCATGTCATTGCTCATTTCATTCACATTGTCTGATTATTGATTGCCTCGCCATTTTATATGTAGATGTCTACTTGCTTCTTATCTCCAATTTTACTGGTAATTATCACACATTATGAATGCAATGCTTTTAAAAGATTACTCTGACATTAGGCCGAATTCATAAAAGTAAGCAATTGCTTTTTCTATGGCTTTTACTTGAATATCTGCCCATATATGGATAAAAGTTCAAGTAAAAGCCATAGAAAAAGCAATTGCTTACTTTTATGAATTCGGCCTAGTATCTGGGACCTAAAGTATATTTTTTCCCAAATAATTTTTCCAATCCTTTTAGCATGTTTAGCTCGTGTCGTGAGACATGCTAATTGTAGCTTATTTTAACGTCCAGAAAGCTGTTTTAGAGATAAAAGCCCGTATTCCAGAAAGATGTTTTAATAGCTTAACCATGGTTTAACTGATCATCAACTGTTCAGGAATGATACGCATCATTGCAGCTTTCAAGCCAAACAGTGCAATGAGTCGTGCTGTTGACGAGAAATAAAACATTGGTTTAGCTAAACACCTTTCTGGAATACGGGCCATTGTGTTTACACTTCCATGCTTCAAATTATTTTGGTAGCCTTTTAGACATACTAAAGTATATGATTTGATCCTAACTTATGATTGAAAGTAGAACTGGACCATAAATTGACTTCTTCTAGATTTATGCTCCATAATAATGTTGCTAAGTGGATGCATTGCTTTTAAGCTGATTATAAATTGGGTAAGTGGAGGTTTTCTTCGTCTGTCTTGGTGTTTTCAACTGATTAGATGGTTTAGCAAAATTGACAACATGTAGGCTGCATGCACCTACCAGCCGACAAATGCATCCTTATTAAGCGGTAACGTTCACGGACCATAGCTTGATTTATGAATATCGGGTAAACATCATTGAGGTTTCATTTAAATCCTTTTAACATGAACTTTTAAGACATATATTAAAATTAATGAAATCCCCATTTGTATAAGTAGATCTCAACTTGCTTCTCATCTTTAATTTGACTGGAAAATATCACACATTCTGAATGCAATGCTTTTTAAAGATTACTCTGACAAATCAAAAAATAAGTATGTCACAAATAGCTATCCCAATCCTTTTAACGCGTGTCTTGAGACATGCTAATTGTATCTTGGTCTCAGACGTCCATAAAGCTGTTTTAGAGATAACGTGTTTACACTTTCATGCTTTAAATTATTTTGGTAGCCTTTTAGACTTGTATGATTTAAGCTTTATGATTATGAGATCAAGTAGAACTAAACAATAAATTGACTTGTTATGGTTTTACGATTCATAATAAATTTGCTTAGTGGATGCATTGCTTTTAAGATGATTAGAAATAGGATACCTAATAGGATTACTGGAGCTTTTTTTTGTATGGCTTGGTGTTTTCAACTGATGTATGGTTAATCACACTTGACAAAATGTAGGCTGAATGCACCGTACGTGCCGACTAGTGCGTCCTTTTGGCGTGGCGGCCCACATTACTTCATGGCAAACTTTGACGGACCATAACTTGATTTATGAATGTCGGGTAAACTCATTGAGGTTTCATTTTAAGCCTTTTAACATGAACTTTGCAGATATGTATTAAAATGAAAATGATCAGAGGCATACTTTACTAGTTAATAAGACGGTCCGAATTAGACAAGTGGCAAGTTAAATTACTTGATGCATTTAATACTATGTTACCCGTGTGTTTTAAAGCGCGGAGGGAGTTATACCACAATTTACTTGTATGGCAACTCAATTCATTTCCAATCAGCGATTCTCTATCCTCGTTGGAATCGTCGCGTAACCACAGTGTCCTATTATACTAAAATCAATCAGAACAAATCTAGTTTCAATGTAAGCTAGATGTGGTATAGTAAACCAATGGTGTAAGAGTGTGCCAGGAGAGTTTAAAAGGAAAATAAATGTTGAAGGATTGCCTGTATAGAAAAGAGTTAACCAACTTTGAGGTTGAGTATTGAAAGGAAAACGACACTCTTGTCGACTTTAAAAGCAGGTCAGCCGATTTTACCTTTGGACATTCCCTTTTCCTTCGCAAGATAAAGTGGACATTAAAAAATTAGTTACATGTGAACATTTTTACTGACCATTTTCCTTTCTGTCTATTTTAGTGAGGCTAGTGTCTAGTCATGTTAACTGAAAGCTTTTACGGTCATTTTGACTTTACTGAGTCTCCATCTCTATAGTATACTCATTCATTTTGTCAGGCTTTTAACTTAACAGAGGTCGTGAAACCTTGCAATTGCACTCAAGGTATAGGCTAATGCTTTATTCATGAGTAGAAAGTTTGTAAGAAATCGATAAACAAATAATGGAGGATAAATCTCTTCTAATGCAACATAAATTTCGGACATTAAATATCGGCCCTTACAATCAGGAAGGTGCTCTTATGTTAAGGATTCAGATTTGCGTTGAATGTTAAGCAGTTTTCAGAATTATTCGTACATGCTGTCTGCGTGTATAAACATTGACAAAATTGTCCGTCCTGTACGTTTTATTTTTATTGCATTCAGAATTTTCTCTATGCTGGCTGTGGTCGGGCATCAAATAAACATTAGTGTCCACATACGGACTCTTTGCGGTGTTTTTTGTGTCATTTTTCAACGGCCACTTGCTCTATTGGCGATGCACGTACTGACATACGTGTACCGCATGAGTAAATATATATAATTTCGTTATGATAACGTGGTAGATAAATTTACTTCGTACATTGTATGCACCGTTTAAGTAATTTATTTACAATGTGTGAAGCGTGGGTACAGTCCCTGGTCCGACAGATCGTTAGTTCGAAAGCTTATTAGTCAGACGGCTTGCTAGCTCATCAGCTCGCTAGTCCAAATCGTAATTTGAAATCGAAAGTTAGATTTTTTAAAGGCTACCTAGTCTGAGTTTTAAAAACGGCTCCTCAGTCCGAACTTTAGAAAAGGCTCGTTAGTTTGAAATTTAAAACAGGCTTGCTATTTCAAATTTGATATTGGGCTCGATAGCCCGAATTTCGAAAACAGTTCGTTGCTTCAAATTTTATAAAACAGCTCTATAGTCCGAAAAAAAAAGAAAAAACATATGTTCATATTTCTAATACCTATTTTCAAAACTTCGGACTATTTTCATATTTGGACTAATGAGCTTTCAGAATTGCCTTTTCAAGGTTATGAGAAGCAATATTAAGAAGCGTAAGCAGTTTAATTCAGCTTCGTTTTACCAAATAAATATTATAGCTCTTAATTTAGACATATCAGTAGTATTGGTTGATAGAATTGTGTGTTACTCAAACATTTCAATGTCACTTTTTTCCTGATAATAAATTTTAATAAAGTCCATTTATTATTCACATTTTAGTTTCTCAATCTTTGCGTTATGGTGTTTTTTTATAAATGACGGGATCAAGTTTATTTATAGTCTGCCAACAGCAATCAATAGACAAGTGATATCTGATATTATGATCAGTGTTCCAGCTGAATTTACCTTCAATTCACAAAGGATACGAATAATACCACGCTATTTTGGCTTATCAATACGAGATCCTTCACCTTCACAACTAAACTTCGTGGCTAGACCGTCGCTTAAGCGCTTGGCACAACCCATCGTGCGTTTTAAGTTCGTAAGGCCACTTTCTCTTCATTTTTTTCTTAACACGTAGAGAGAACGTGTCAAAAATAGCGAGGTCGTACGTCACGCACGTCGTGTATACATTTTGCGCACGATGTAAGTACGATGTACGTGCGTATTCTGCATGCCACACTTGACTGTAATCGGTGCGTGCATCATACGTTGCGCTGTCCGAACTCCCTGCGATTGCCATGTTATCATACGAAGACCGTACTTACACGCATGACGTTCTTACTTACACGCACGTTGTTCGTGCGTGCAAGTATTTTGAACGTGAGAGGTTTCCCAAAAATGTCGAAACTATATCAAGCAAGACCTTTTGACATCTCCTATATAGATGCCCTAACTGTTGCTTCTGCAACAAGATGTCATCTAATCACCATATAGAATTCAGTTTCTAATTCTGCAAGAGTAACATCAAGTGGCAATGCATGAACACGATGTGGCATTGATTGCTTTGATACAGGAGAGGGAGAGGCAACAGGAAGCACGACGAAGGCGATAGTGGGTATATCCAAATGGATCCCAACCTCTTCGCCGAACTCCTGCTCCGAGTTACTCCTCAAATTACCAAAGGCCCAAGGTATGCGTTGGCTGTGGGGGTGTGTGTGGGTGTTACAGATCAAAGTAAACCTTGGGTTACAAGTTCCATGCAATGGTAAATGTGGATTTTTGTTTTGCCTAATATCATAGCAGCAACTGGTTTAAAGCACTTTTAACTATTTTTTCATGCAGACACTTTGCAAAAGGGACATTTTGAGACCATTTTGAAGAAAATCTGACAATTTCTAGTAATTATTTGTCTCCCATAGAATCTATTGCGTTACTCATGATATGACCTTTCACATAATTGGATATAACTTATTAACCATACTTCGGAGATAAGTAAAAGTGTACTTCATTTCTTTTTCTTCATTGGGATAGATTCACATTGAAATGGTTTTTAACATGATTTAACCAAGTTTGTAATTTCACCCCAGTTTTATGCAAATTAATCGCTGTTCCAACAAGTAGATTTTTCTAGATTTTTGATATGTAGTTGTATATATATATTATTCTGTAAATGTCGTCGCTTTTGCAATTTGTTTCACTCATTGATTTTGTTTACAAGCCTATAAACCTATTTCGTATTGCACAAAGGACCCTTGCAAATTGTTGTTTATTGCCAATACAATTCCAAGTATATAATAACTATCTAAAAACAATGGCGGTTTTAAATTACAATCAACATTATATCTTAACATAAAACATTACACATTATTCCACAACTATTTTGTGTTAAACAATTTTAACTAAAATGACTACGAGGTTTGAAAAGCGATAACATATTTCATCTTTTTTATTACATCTGATTTATTACTATTTATGACTTCAAAAACACACATGTATATTATTACATCATCATTTAATAAAAAGCTATTTTTAGACAATAATCGCAATAATGCACTATCAAATTTGTATTATATGCAATGACATATCATCGTGTATGTCATGAAAATATTAAAAGACATTGTATTGATATATTCTCGTGTGTATTCTGTAATTGTTAGCTTTATAACCCTTCTCTAGAACTGGTATTAAGGAAATTGACACCGGAGTAATTTAATTGAATTTATTGAAAAAAGGAATTTTTTAGTTGCTTCGTATGAACGTCATCACCGTAATGATCGTGTAGGAAATCGACAAGCCAATTTACCTTATTATAACTTCGTCGGGTTTTTTTTCACTTTCTAAACCAGCCGTATGCTGAAAGTAGTAATTAATATGATTGCAATACGGCCATGATCAGTCATGCGACTTCAAAACCACCAATAACTCAATTTCGTCAAAATGGCACTTGACCGCTTCTTCCAATAATGTCTTCAATTGGACTTTTACTTCAAAACATACGTCCTTTGAAAGATAAGTTTACAGTAGCACTATGATAACAAACAAGCAAAATAATACATTATAATGCCAATCAAAGTCGGCAATTTGTCAATTACCCGAATTTCTAAACCACTGAAACGGATAAATAAGCTCAAGGAATTCCCCAAATTTCCTCATCGCTAAAATTATTTATACTGGCGCGAAAACCGAAGGCAATCTAATCATCAGAGCATGGATTCAATCTTGTCAATGGGTTTTTTAGCATGGTTCCGGCATGTACGATTAGTTTTCTTGAATTTGGCCGTTAGGTATATTTCCTTTATCTCGCGCTATATGCCACAATGGCTTCAACTTATCTTTTTAGCTAGTAAACAAAACCGAATCTGACAGTATACAGAAAATCTTCACCGTTCACTGATACATTACCTCCGTATCTACGAATACTTAATATACATCATAATAGAATTTGGCGTGTTTCCGCTTTTTTTCCCTCTCTAATCAGCATATCCGAAAATGTTTTTCTATCTAATTCTGAGACTTCCATCTTCCCGATAATACAAACCCTGTCCAGTCTGTATCTGTTGTTGTATCTTTAGACTTAATGTATATAAATAAAGAAGAATTATTATGACAATGTTATGATATTTTGGGCGGCTATTACAAGTCGACGCGTTAAATGTATACTTCGATTATCCTTGCTGAGAGCGGGACAGGTTGTTTTGTAAACGTAAATATTGACGTGAGGCAAGTCAGGTTGTACTTGAAGCTAAAATATGCCCGGGCCAAAAGATATGTTATCTTTTCGAATAAATCTTTGATTAAATATAATGAAAACAAAGATAATAATCTTTTAAAGTGTTAGATTATATAACGCAAACTTTCATTTGATATACCTATTATAATCTAAATACGACACAAGGACTTTCCCAGGTCACAAGCTATTAGATTTAGGTGGAATGAAGAGTTAGTTACCGAGCTATCATAGAGTCATTGATGGTGTAACCAACGATGTAACCATTAAGAATTTTGTTGGATTTGACATAAATGGCATTCTGGAATTGATAGACCTTGCTACGAGACCTCCACTGCAAAACAGTTGGGCAAATATACATCCCTACCAACTCTTGGGCAAACAACAATAAATTGGAGCTTAATAAAAGCTTAAACATTATTTTATATCTGAAATGTCATGTTAATGGATTAGATTGCCAATGAAATTTACATAATTGCATCAAATAAATATAATATATATATATGGATAAAAGTAAATAAAAGCGATCGCTTGTTTCGGTATCTGACTGGTATCGATTAATGACACACCATAAGAATGGAGAAGAAGAAGAAGGAGAAGAAGAAGAAGAAGAAAATTGCATATAAGCTTATACATCAAGACAATTATTTTGCTATTAAGTCAGTCAGTAATTTGACTTGATAACAATCATACATGGGGAACTTTAAGGTCTCAAAGGCTTTAGCTAAGATGTTTTCGAAAAAAAATGTTTAAAAGGTCTGGTGATAGAAGACATCCCTGGCGCACGCCAATAGTTGTTTCAAACCACTCTGTAAAATTGTTGTCAACTCTGATACAGCTTTTAGCCTTGGTATAGATATCTCTGACGATGTTGATCAGTTTTTGAGGTATAATAATGAAGCATCACTGTAAAGAGTCCGTCGTGCCATACTCAATTGAACACCTTCTTGTAATCAATGAAGAAAGCAAAAACCTTCCCATCTTTCTTCTCAAGGCGATGTTGGATTAGGAGTTTCAGGGCGAAGACCTGCTCAATTGTGGAGCGGCCAGTCTAGTAGTTTTACTGTTAGTATATACATGCTATGATATATGCAATGCATTTCCTGCATTAAGTAGTACTGAAATTTAAAACTGGAACTTGAGATAGTCAAATGACCAAACTAGTTTTTATACTATCTATAACCATTTCAACTAACTTTTATCTCAACAATTACCATTTCAACATACATTTATTATATGACACATTTTCCGAAGATGTACCTCATGCAATTAGTCAAACTCACTTTAACAAAATCTAATAGTTTTAATCCATTTTATATCTTAAGGCTGAACTATGCATTAAACTCTGAGTACTTTAAATCAGATGGGAGTTTAACGCGTGATGCTATCAAGCAAGCAGGGTATAATTGCATCGCAATATAACCTATACAGACTAACAGTATACGAGACCCATTAAGTCTTATCCCCGAAGCACTAATATCAATAATTTAAAGTTGCTTTTAGCTCCAAAATCATTTGTACACATGTTAATTTGTACGGTATAGTACTTTTCTTAAAGTAAGGTATCATGTGATATGATAATATTAAAACAGTGTAAAAATGCCTTGAAACCCTATTTTAATACACATTTTATAGAATGTTATTATAACTATGTGTTGTTAATATACCCGGAAGTATGTTTCTGATAAGTTTACAGCAATTGTGTTTCTTTTCATTTTTTTTTTCTTTTTATCAACCAAACTATAATTTTGAAAAGTTGTATTGATATAATATATACCGGTAGCTAATATAACAGTAGATTGGTTAACTTATATTGATATTGCATACATGGGACGAAACAAATGGCATTAAATAAAGTCGAATCTAGTATGTCATATTAAAG
>JXSR01S021954.1:22964-33806 GCA_000969725.1 Ophiothrix spiculata | reverse complement strand
TAGTCTGTCTCAGCTTCCGTGCGCATAGCTTTTAAAAATCCAAATTTGGCGCATTTCTTTTTTTTTAAATGTTTTTGAGAGGTTTTCAGTTTTTTTTCATCTTTTTTTTTCCTACTTATGTAAAAAAGGTTAAATAAACGGCCACGAAGCGGCCGCGAAAAAAAAAAAGAGTGGCCGAAAAATGCAATTAAAAAAAAATTAGGGTGTATTTCCGCATCCACGTAGCCCTTTTTTACTTTAAAAAAAAGTGCATAGCGCTTAGGGTTTTGACCTTAAGTGAGCTGAGACAAAGTTATTTTTTTGGCTTAATAAGCACTTTATTCAACATGATGCTATGTTCTTATAAGTACTGTGTGTTAAATTCTACATGCCTTTTAATGGTGTGATGAGACTGTGTGATAGGAAAATAGTTGTGCTTTACTCACAGAGTGACATGGGATATATATAAAGAATGGACAACTAAATGACGTCAAGAGTGTATATCAGATACACCCCTGAGCTAATAACGAAGCTGGCACATATGAAATGCAACCATATATTTAAGTAAACAACACTTTAACTACTATATAAAATGCAACCGTTAGTTGAGTAAATTATATTTTACGACAAACATAACAACCGTAAATGAGAAAAGTATATGCTGTTAAACATCTTTTAGAATATTAATTTAAGATATATCAAGATTATACAACTTAAGTTTTTGTCTTTGGAAATTCAATTTAATTTGATGTTTTTATTGAATGTCATGAAATTTAGAAGTTGAATATAAAGCCTTTGCTCTGGAGTTTGTTATTCTTAATGCTTGTCAAAACAAATGTACTGGTGGATATTGTTAAAGCATTAAGAGATACGAGAGGGAAAGTCCAAGGTTATAGATACAGATGCTGTTAAGGTCGAAATATACTTTGTCATTGTTATAGACATTTTCATTCAGATTTTTTCACAGTTTTAAATTTTTACCATGGTGTTTGATGTTTGTTACCTTCTTAAATGTGAAAGTTACACAAAATGAGAAGAAAATGTTTGATCAAATTTTACATGATGGCAGTTGTTGGATATTTTGTAGACGTTGAATATTCAACTTGTTTATGCATATTGTACAAAAGTTTTAAAGATCACACAGAAAAAAATCAGGAACATAATTTTACTATATGATGCTTTATGCATCTTTGCATACACACTGTGCTATTTGCGCAATTCTCCCACTTGTAACAGACTGTGCACAGACTGACATTGTACTGTATCCTCTTTTGCAAAAAAAATCCACTTAGCATTCAACATTTCAAGGTCAGCCGTCAGTTTATCATTTCATGTCATTTGTTGACTGATTTTATAGTTTCAATAAAATGTGACCCCTCATATCGAAAGGTAAGGTCTGAAAATGAAAACTGATTTTTTGTGGTTTCATCTGAAAGAGTATATTTTAAGCTTTAAAATTACACCTAGCTTTTGGTTATTGGTTGTTCGATTGCGAAGTTACATCCAAATTGGTAAAAGGCATCAGGCTGGTTCAAAAAACTTTAGTTCTGAGAAAACCGAGTTTAAGGTGTCTGTCCTGGTAAAACTTGAATGGAGAGAGGAATTTTATCTCGGTTTTTATAACATTTGTCTTATGTTTTGGATCTTGGAACCATTAATATGATAGAATACACTTCAAAGGTAACGTTTCTGATGAAATTAGAAATTTGAACTCGGACGTGATTTGTGACTATGCTCACCTTCAATGGCCGTATCTCATAATTTACTATGCCGACCTTAAGGTACCTTTCGATATGACGGGGCACAAATCAACGGATTCTAACCTTCACTATGGTATCAGACAACTTAACTTTAGGGGTGTCATAGATATACTGGTCTGTAGCTCTTCAAATGCGGGATTAATCACGGCATGTACACCACAAGACACACTACATAGCTCAATTTTCTCAGTTTATCGCTACCTGTAAAGCAAGTTTTTTTGAACAACAATGTACATCGGACAAGTAACATTTTGACAAAAATTTCATTGATTTAGCTCTTTCTCTTCTGGTGATCTTTACCCCTTTCATATATAAGGATCATGA
The DNA here is from genome assembly GCA_000969725.1 of Ophiothrix spiculata. Classification (NCBI taxonomy): domain Eukaryota; kingdom Metazoa; phylum Echinodermata; class Ophiuroidea; order Amphilepidida; family Ophiotrichidae; genus Ophiothrix; species Ophiothrix spiculata. Next base: position 31,743 of record JXSR01S021954.1, on the reverse strand, counting down.
TGAAGTTTATATAAAATATAGAAAGGTTGAATGGCCTGCATCCTAGAAAAACTACTGTATCCTAGATGATATATTTTGTACAATAATAGAACATTGCCACTTATAAAACATGTTATCAATGTCAGCAAATTTATCTTTATCAGATAACAGGGACTTTGTTTATCATACTGTAAAGTCAAAAATATTTGGTGTTCAAAATTTCACCATTTTAAAAGCGCATACTTTCAATGAATTAAATGTTGCAAATTTGCATTGAAATTAATGCATGATATTAATTAATGTAGTATTTTGACAAATTAAAAGGCCCAACAAAAACACTGAATTTAAATAAAGACATTGTAGTCTTACAAAATGAATGGCATAATATATACCCTAGACACATGCCTTTTACAGTCTTTGTTTATCTGTTTTTGTTGTGATTATCTTTTGTTATACAACCTTTTTATCTCTGTTCAATATGTATGTCATTAATATAAATAGATTGCACTATTTATAGAGTTATGAAATTGCATTACAGAATTTGACATTTAATTGTGGCACTAGGTCAGGTTTAAATTGTCTCATGTTTTCAATATGAGACTAGTTTTGTTGTACTTTTGCCCCTATTTAAGAATCATGCATACTGTTTAACATGTATATTAAGGTTGGTTAATGCATTTATGCTTAATATATGTATGGAAAATGGTGTATATATTATTGTTTTCAATTTTTTAGATGTTAGATTGAAATAAATGAAATGATTCCTATTTTTATTTTATTTTTAATCAAATTTTTCAATTTCTGAGAGAGAATAGTGTTATTTGTCTTTATAGCATTTAATGGGCTGTAGAAGATCTGTTTAATTTATTGCATTTATTAAATAATACCTGTAGTACTGTTCATGTAGCATCAATTTGAAGTAAGATATCGAATATGGAAATCTGCCCATTTATAAGCATTTAGACTGAAAGATTATACATGTGGTTCGTCCTCACAGATGAGGATATGTATGCAGGTCTGAAATTGTGTTTTTATTCTTTTAAAATGAACGAATTTCATGTCAAATTTCAATGACAATTTCACTGTGATGTGTTAAGCAACCTTGCAATACAGCATCCATATGAACCTCCTGGCTCCATGGCAATTAGCATAGGATACACCATAGACTCAGAATTGCATCCCAATATTATATACTGATACATGATAACATAGTCTATATTATTTCATAATAGTCACACAACTGGATCTGACATTATATTAATTTAGATCCGGGTTCTCTTTCAAGCTTTTCTAGATTCCCTTAAGGTTTTTGTTTCAGTGTATAACAGACAACCAGATGCTTAGAAATCTGTTCTGGGTATAAGTAATAATATGGTTTGACTTTTGATTTATATGAAATGGAGATTCATTCATTGCATGATTATTGTAGACATTTGCATTGAGTGTATGTGAAAATGAGTATCATTTTTTGGTTGTGGTATAATAATGGAGGAATCCCTTTTACAAAGATCTGTGGATAAGATTCAGGCTTAAAGGGACTGGCCTAGATTCTTCCCACTATTTTGTTACCTGCATATTTTTTACTTGAATCGATAGAACATATTTATAGTAATATAACCTACAGGTGGTTTTCCATGATTTTGAGGAATATTGGAGAAAATTGCAATTCTTTACCTACTTTAATTTTTGTCGCTGGCGACAAAAAGTGGTGTGAAAACAGTGTTTCTAGTTTGAAAACTGATAAAAATCTTGTTTCTACACTTGTGATGGCCAAACAAATTATTTTTGATGAAATCGTTTCTCTTTTAATAATATGTTTTATATTATTTCCATGAGCTTTGTTTGATCCTTTATCTAGTAAATCCATCTGAGGTACAAAAGTTAGGATTTAGGAAACACACCACCATCAAAGAATGATATACTGTAAAGCATGAAAATTTAGCGTGCATTTTAATTTCGCGAATTTCGCGAGCTAACACATTCGCGAAATTTAAATGCCCGCGAAATTTTCTGAACACACCAATACAAGTTTACTGAACAATCTTTTCTTCCACACACCCCAACATCGTGAGCGTAAACAATTAAGCTTACCCATTGCCACTGTCAGTCATATCATGGTCAAATAACTCCCTATTTGAGAGAAGTGGCGGTAGACTTTATTTTAATAATGTTTAGTTTAATATAAATTGATAAACTCGACATATTATATATATTATTCCACTGTTTTATTTCAATCTCCATCAAAAAAAGCCTCTGCCAAAATTCCTCTGACAAAATCAGTCACGTGACTACCAATTGCAGGGCACCGATCGTGTTTGTAAACAATTGGCCCTGTACTCTAGATGTATTTTACATCGTCTGAAGAATTGTGAATTTGTTTACATTATGCCGCCCGCACTTGACCCGTTTGACCTGTATCACCTTGATTGTAGGCTACTAGTACTGTTAAATGTAAATTTTTACTGATAGTAATTTGTTGCGATGTATTATGGCCATGTGTTTCAACTTGTGTTTGTTTCTGATGTTTGGAAGTGGATTTGATCCTTTATTCAAACGTTTTGGTAAAAGTTCAGTAAGAACGATGGTTGCTGAAATTTTGATGTTGATTTGCGAAATTTTCATGCCGCGAAAATGGCACAGTTTGTCAATTCGCGAAAATTTAATGCCGCGAAATTTTCATGCTTTACAGTACTGCAAATTAATTCTCTCTCAATTTGAGCCATTTGTGTGTAAATTGTTGCCCTTTTTTTGGATTTTGCTATACTTTTAAGCTTTGTTTAGAGCATTTTCATAAATATTTAATTCTAGGTGGAATCTAGGCTAGTCCCTTTAATAAATAAACAGAATAGATCGGTAGGTAGGTACATTTTATTTTATTTCCAATGAGTATAGGACAAATCGATATAATGCAAATTCAAAAAATGTTGTTTTTTTCAAAAATATTAAATATGATGTAACTTTACAAACCTGGCAAATCTTTTCAGTGATACAAAATGTCAGGCTGCCATTTAGATTGAATGCAAAGTAAGTCATTGTCATCAAACATGCTCTTTTTTAACAACCATAATGAGCTAACCTCTTTTATTATTCATTTTCATCTATTATCTTTCAGCTTTTCATTGTCTATACCACAATAATTACATTTTCCCTATGATATTTTACGACTTAGTTATGCAAAGAATAGTACACACAATACTAAGATAGTAAAATGTCAAGTTGCCATTAACTTAAAAGTGCAGTCATTTCTAGGAATACCCTATTCACTCGTCCAATTCAACTATGTATTTTCTGAATGTATGTCACTGTAGCATTGAGTTGTTTCATACTAGTGTGCCAAAAATGATGTCAAAATACTTTTATAATGCTTAATCATACAGTAGGGTGGTTTGTCAAATTATTGAAAGTTGGAATATTTAAAAAATTAAAGGTTTGTCAGTCGGAAAATAGTTGAATTGGACGAGTGGATAGGGTATCTTGCCTTTGATTTTATGTTGAACCCTAATGAGGTAGCCTTTTTTTCATTACTCATTGTTCACCCATTATCTGGAGGCAATTCATCATGTCAAAATAATTGTATATTTTGCTTCATTATGTAAAATGTAAAAAGTACACACAGCAATGTATATGATATCATCACACAAACAAGCTCTATTATCCATGATGAAAAAAAAGTAGTATTTCTGCCCATGTATTTGTACCGTACTATAGCAATGGAATGGTAATTTGACTGAGAATGCGGCTGTCAAGCCAGTCAAGCGCTGTTCCTTGAGTACGCACAATTAGGCGTAAAAAGGTAAGATGCGTGTTGCGTTGTAGTCAAATTGTTGCAGCGAGCAACCAAAAAGCAGAGCTTCGTCACTACGCGATCGTGTAGCATCGCTCCCGGCATGACACCTTAACTCGAGTGTCGCAATACCCGAACTAAGCCAAATTTTTAGGCTGCAAATAGACCTGTTTCCTATCTGTGCTTTCTTTAAATCAATACTTTAATGTGTTTAAAATGAAGCGCCCCTATCACTCATGACTTTTGATTTTTTTTTAGCTTACTGGGTTTGTTTTGAGTAGATAGTAATACCCTCCAAATGATTTGGCTTAAATATGCTTACTTTTTTCTTTTATGGCCATTTGTTTTTCTTTTATGGCCATTTGTCGGGATCCCAAATTTAATTCAACATTCCATAGGAAAACATGCATGTGCTTTTTATCCATTTTTCAATGGCAAAACAATTTTTTGACAAAATACTCTTGAAAACGCTTTCAGACAGGCACATTCCTTCATTTTATGCTGTTTTTACTAAAAAAACATTTTTGATCAAAATCTTATAGTATTGCTTTAATCTATGATTTGTACAATAATACAAGCATAAAGGAACCACCTCAAGATAAATTCTAATTCTGCCACTTATTTATTGACTGAAGCACTATAATATTAGTTCCATTTGATTAATGAATAAATTAATGCATGCTTATACATTGCATTTTCCAAAATATCGAAATCATTTTAGATTTTGCTTTTTTCGCTTGCAAATATATTGGTCTCCAGCCGAGTCTCATGCCTTCAGTGCTTGGCGTTGATTGTGCTCGTGCCTTTGGCTCTCACTTTTGGTGACCATCATAAATCTTTGACAAAGTAAAAATCGAAGGGTTACCATTTATGCAAGTTGAATCAAAGTTCCCAATTTGCCATATTAGCTTATTTTCTTTTAACATTTTTAGCCACAATGAGTAACATTCTCATTATTTCATGTTCATCCTCTCTATTGAAAACATTTCAATATCCATAAATAGGTGCATTTTGTAGAATTGGAAAGCTGAAAAATGTGAGTGAATTTTTTCTTAGGTTCTTCAAACAAATTTCTTACATTTTTCAAACAAAATGGTCCTAAGTATTAACATTTCATTATAGTATATAGCATATGTATAAAATATTTCAAAATAACATTGGGTTGCAAATTGCTTTATCATGATCAGTAATTTATATCAGGTCAGAAATAGATTAGACATACCCTAGACATTGAAAATCATCTATTCATTGAAGTAAAATATTCTATGCTCAAAGAGCTTTGATCATCTGAAAATTCTTTATAAAAACATGCTTTAATTTATTCATTAATTAAAAGGAATTAATATTATTCAAAGTCATTTCATTATGAACAAGTAATAAAGTTAGAGGTTTATATTAAAATAATACTGCAATATCGATAAGCTTCAATGATAATTATTCACTTATTTCTGCATAAATTAATCTTTGATGGCATATAATGTGCCGTTTCCTGGGTTCACTTACAAGGCAAAGGATGCATAGCAATTTTACATCAATAATTGTTCCCATGCTCCGTTAGCCATAATTAACGAAAGGATAATTAATAACCATCATTGATTGTTTTAGTTTACAATCCAAGGTCATTTAGGTAGTTACAACAGAATTTGCTTCAAACCAATCATAGATTAGTCAATTGATTTAAGAGGTTGTCTTTTGTTTATTTGTTTATTTATTTATTTATGTAGTTAGTTAGTCATTTATTTATTAGATCGGTTGTGACAGATTCTCATATTTGATAATGAAACCTGCTACATTTTACTTATTTGGTAACAGTGCTATGTGAGTATGGAAGACCATTTTTCCTCATATTATTCAAAACAAAAGATTTGTTTTAGACAACAGCATCTTAGCTATATACCACACTTGCATTTCACAAGAATATTATACCAGTTGGCAAGCTTATCTTCACAAGACAATTTATTTCACAAAATTGTCTCAATTTTTTTAAATTTCAGGGAAACATCTTTGTTATATTAGCTAGTGATTAATGATTCTAATCCACCTCTTCTAGAGTATTGTTACATTAAGAAGTAGGTCTACTACACACCACATTCAACACAAAGAATTAAAATCAAATCTCAGTCAAACTGTGGTCATTAAATAACTGATTGTTATCATCCTTTTGATTTATGTTTCAATCCCCCAAAATAAGTTTATGTTACTTAAATCAATACTATAAAGTGTTAAAATGAAGCACCCCCTGTCACCTTTGACCCATGATTTTTTAGCTTATTGGGTTTGTTTTTGGTAGATAGTAATACCCTCTAAACAATTTAGCTTAAATATACTCTGTTTGTTATGTTGTTCTTGTCTGTTATGGCTATTTGTTGAATTAAATTTGGGATCCCAAATTTAATTCCACGTGTATTAGTATAAGAAAGCATGCATAGGTTTTATATCCATTTGTTCTGTGGTAAAAACAAGTTTTTGACCAAATACACTTGAAATCACATTTAAATAATCACATTCATTCATTTTAGGCTGTTTTTACTCAAAAACCATTTCTGATCAGAATCTTATAGTATTGCTTTCATATTGCTTTAAATACAAGTATTTAAAATTGAGAAAAAAAAAATCCGAAATCCAAGTTTGAATTAAATTTGGGTCAGTTTCTATAAGCTGTAAGAATTTATATTTTCAACTTACTACTGATTGTAAGTAGGTCACTGGTTTCAAGTTTGTATTCCTCTTTGGCTTTTCATGTATACCTGTGATGATGAAATGCCCCAGGAGATAACAATAAATAATTAGTTCAGGTAGTCAACCAAAAGGTCACATACCAAGTTTGTTGAATTCAGCCTCTGGTTACCTTACAAAAGTAGCTAATTGTTGCAACCTAATTAAGAAGAAGCAGTTTGCCTTTCATGCTTGCTGAGATTTTGACAACAATCCTTTTACTTGATGTCTAGAAAAAATTGTGCAGTAGCTATTTATTACACATAGACATGTTGGTACCAGCTTTGTAAAATACTGCATCTAAATTCTTAGCTTTGCTTTTCTTACTCTGTATATATAAGAGAGTGGAATTCAATCCAAAAGAGAACACATTTCCTTTAAAAAGATTGAAAATTGCTTCAAAAATTAAAATTTAATTAGAAAAATATTGAAAATGCTATCTTACTCATAAAAGGGTGAACCTCCAGTCAACTCTTTAAATTTAAGGATGGACATTTTTAATTCAGGTAGTCAACCAAAAGGTCACATACTAGGTTTGTTGAATTCAGCCTCTGGTTACCTTACAAAAGAAGATTAAAATCTTTTTTTGATTGTACAATTTTAGCTCTTAATCCTTTCCATACTGAATTAATTTACCCTCAATACGAGTTGGAACACCTGAGCATTCTCTCTCAAGCTCCTTTGAAAACCATCAGCTGTTCTATCGGATATAAAGGGTTAAGCACTCTCAGGGATATTCTATTATTATGGGAGATCACATCATGTTCTGCATATAAGATACCAGCAACAAAGCATATGTTTAACCCTTTCGATCCTGAATTGCAAGATAGGTGTACATCGCCCATACTGAATTAATTTGCACTCAATACGAAATGGAATGCCTGAGCGTTCTCACGTAAGCTCCTTTGGAAACGCTCAGTCGTTCTATCAAATCAAAAGGGTTAAACAAGAACGCTTATGTAGTTGTGTTCGAAACCTTCAGAGTGGGCATTATATTAGTAGCCTGCTGGAGATATTGCCCTGGGAACATTATTTGTATTTCTGATAAGAAAATGGGAAAGTTATTTCATGTCGTCATGTGATCACCTTTAACCAATCAGACAACAAGAATCTATGCATGAGGTGTATAATAATTGATATAGGTCACAAAATAGGGTTGCCTTGACAGATGTGACACACATGCCAATGTGTTTTATGTCCATAACCATGGAAAGTCACTACCGGAAATTGAGTTTTCACATCATTAACTCGGAAGATGAGATGGATAATTCTATCAGGATCTTGAAATGTGATGAAGATGTAAATTATTCATCCTTTCGTACTGTAAAGAGGAAAATAGATTGAATACTGGATTTACAATTTTTGTGTTCCCGACTTTCATCCACCTATGTACTTAAGTTATTGAATGATTCGGGTTGCCACAAAGAATATTTATAAATTTCATCTCTTATATACACTGTCATTCAAGATTTATCCAAATTACATTGACATCAAATGCAAAATATACTGATAAAACAATATAATTGATGTTTATTGAAAATATCATTACTATACAGATGGCTTGTGAAAATAATCTTGCCTAACAACTGCATATCCAATAAATACGATACGATCACAGATTTATTCTCAAGAGTTACTTTTATTGCAATGCAGCTTTCAGTCACCTGATAGTACAACTCAATCATATAAATCCATTAAAAATAATATGTACAAAGTGTTAACTCGGTATATAAGCTTACTATCACCATGAGATAGGTAACAGTGAAATATTTTATGGACAATATTGCGAGGAAATTCTGTAAATTTATGAACCAAAGAAATTGATAACAGTTTTACAGCTGCACAAACTTGAGTTATTTCAAGAGCAAAATTACAAGGATTTCCAGTAAATTTATGAAGCAAAGAAATTGATAGCAGTTTACATCTGTAGTAAATTATACAAACTGACAATGCAGGTAAATGAATTTTTTCTGGTTGCAATATTGAGACATGTAGACTTCAAGAGATGTTACGCTTATGCGTCTTATATTGTATGAAAGCCACCTCTGCTCATTCTTATCTCCGTTCAGGTTTTCTATTTTACATGGATTAACTCTGCCTTATTGGGTTATTTTCACAATTCTGGCTGGTAGATCTTGGATAGATTTTATCAGACAGTACATTTTTATTTAAAGAAATAATGTGAATGTTAAATAGGGTTAGAGGTTTATATTAAAATAATACTGCAATATCGATAAGCTTCAATGATAATTATTCATTCATTTCTGCATAAATTAATCTTTGATGGCATATAATGTGCCG
>JXSR01S021954.1:12779-22914 GCA_000969725.1 Ophiothrix spiculata | reverse complement strand
AGATCTTGGATAGATTTTATCAGACAGTACATTTTTATTTAAAGAAATAATGTGAATGTTAAATAGGTCTTTGCACACAAACTGATGTTATAAAATCTCTATAGAATCATACATGTAAGCTTTCCATAAACATTACGCTTCGGAGCACAATTAGGTCACAACTTTGTGTGGCCAGCCGCAACCTGGCCACAGCCTTATTTTTCCAAAATGGCGACCATAGCCTTGATTGATCACGTCAATATTATTGTATAATATTCAGTTCATGTTTTGAAATTTTCATTTCCTTATGTTGCTTTAAGCTCAGACAAGTTTCTCACCAAAGGTGTTTTGTGTATGTGTTAAAATGTCTTTCAAAAGACTCCTCATAAATGTTATATCATCCTTCTCTTTATATATGTGCATTTTTTTTTTGCATGGACGTAGTCAGTCTTAACATATATGTCTTTATACCAAAAGAGATAAGCATTCATTCAAGAATAACCGTATCTGACAACTCCACAAAGTTACAATCTTTATCCTATTTTTCTACCCTCTCAAGTGATTCTAGAAATGATGAGAAATATCTACAAAATTCATATCCAGTTTTCTCATTTTCTCTAGTCAAGCGATTCAATCTCAGAGCTTTATGATGCTAACCCATTAAATAGATGAGTTGACGCCTTTTTTCAACAGGATTTTATATATCTGAATAAGTGGACCTTGACAACATTGAGTTCCATTAACAGACAATAGGTCCCAGGTATCGGTCTTTCTAGCTGAGCTTGTTTTGTGTGTGAGACTTACAATACTCAATTCTTTATTCTTGCAATAAAAAAGGTATATGATACGTAAGTGAAATATTACTTACTTTATGTAAAGAGCATAGAGAGTCAGTTTATTTTTGTCACATGAGATAGATGTGATGTTATTACTGGCAAAGTTTGTAATTATTCCCTCTTAGTGGATCTGCTGTCTACCACTGCTAGTTGAATACATCCTTGAAATGCAATCTTTCTGATGGATATATTCCATAATAAACTAAAACCATTTGTCTGTGTGTAATGTCTGGCTACATCGCAATACAAGCACAAATTACTTTTTATTGAAGTTAATATAAATGGCTAGGCTACTTTAGGGCATCAGGAAACTGTCAAATGGATTTTCTATAGATGTATTTCTATGTTCATATTAAAAAGAAATGCATTTTTATAGTATTACTAAAATCTTGATTGTTTTTATTTCTTGGATATATTTTTTGCATAAATGGCCTGTAAGAATGCATATTTCAACTTGGGTCTCTGTCACACATCACCGAATAGAGCCAAATGTACGCCTCATGTACTTAATGCCACTTCTGTTTTGGTTTGCACATTGTTGTTTGTCATATGTTCGTTAGAAGTATGTTCAATATGGTGGTCCATTATGTATACGATCAATTTGATACGTAAGTGAAATATTACTTACTTTATGTAAAGAGCATAGAGAATCAGTTTAATTTTTGAAACATGAGAAAGATGTACCGTTATTGCTGGCAAAGTTTATAATGGTTCCTTCTTAGTGGATCTGCTGTCTACCACTGCTAGTTGAATACATCCTTGAAATGCAATCTTTCCGATGGATCTATTTTATATTAAACCAAAACCATTTGTCTGTGTGTAATGTGTGGCTACATCGCAATACAAGCACAAATTACTTTTTATTGAAGTCAATATAAATGGCTAGGCTACTTTACGGCATCAGGAAACTGTCAAATTGAATTTCTATAGATGTATTTCTATGTTCATATTAAAAAAACCATTTTTATAGTTTTTAATTTGCCCGTAGTACTATACCTACATCTTTATTATTATAATAATTCAGTCATTGTTTAGATCAAAAATCAGTTGAAATATGACACATAACATTTCTAGCAAAATGTAAGAAGAACATTTGCTTGTACATACAATTTTGATCACAATAATCAATTACCAAGCATCTGTTTTGCTTTGTAAAAAATCAGGAGAAATACAAATATAAAATCTAATTTCTAAATTTTGTGACTTTACTTCCTTTTCAAAAATGAAATTCTTGTTTGATATTCTGTGATGATAGTATGTCAGATTGTGTTATACAATCAATATGTGTGGTGCTCTGGCAAAATGAGCGGAAAGTCACAATTTTCAAAATTGAGTTTATGATATATTTTAATTCTCTATAATCTCAGCTTTCAAATGATGTATAATATGTCATACTTTCTTTCTACAATATTCATTTAGAGATCGAAATACAAGGCAGTCCACTCAAAATCTGGCTGTAAAAAATTGTCGCAAATCGATTTTAAAGTTACTGATTACTATAGTGTAAGGTAGCAAAACGCAATCAATTACCCGTGCATAATTGCACTTCCTGGCATAATTGACCTTCAAAACATGTGATATAGTTTAACACTTAAACATTAATGTGTTTTATGTCAAAAAACGAAATTTGATCTTTTCACCATATTTTTACTTTAGCAGCCATTTATTCAGAATCTTCAATCGCGACTTTCCGCTCATTTTGCCAGAGCACAACTCATATAGTGATGTCAGAGCAACCGAGTACATAATTGATTGAACTCAAGATACTGTTACATCAGGTGGTGATTTACTGTACCGTTTCAACGTTATCAACCCTTTTCCTTCAAGATTTTTTTTCATAAACCATATCCGATTATAACTCTAAATTGTACACAAATTCTGAGAATTACATAGAACCTGTCAGGCTGAAGTCATTGATACTGGGATAAATGGGGTTGATGCTTCAATATGCATAATTATATTTGCTTGTAAGAATGTCTGTATAGGTTCAAATACTGAGTACTGATTTTCTGAGAACTTGCTTTTGTTGACCTGAGATTGCGTGCAAGTAATGATCGGATGTTCACCTTTACGTAGAATTGGCAGCAAAACATTAGGATGATAAAAGATGCTTGTTAATTAATAGTTATGGTATATCCAATGTGGAAGTGCTCTAGATTGAAAGTTCACATTTACAAGAATTGATAATAAAACATTTGGATAAAAATGTGGTTATGGATTTAACATAATATTTTTCTTTTTCAAATGAAGGACCATCCCCTATAGCAATTCTGAAAGTTCCCTTCACATAGGTTGAGGTAATTAGATGCCACAAGCAAATATGTATGAAAAGGACTTATAGAAAACTAGGATTTAAATTTGGTAAACTAAATTTTAAAGTAATTGACAACAGTTTTGTCCACATCTCTGAAACAAAACATAGTTCGGACATGAAAATTATTGAAAACCATGAGCTTTTTGTGATGAAAATTTGATTCTGAAAAGTGGAATTAGAGTAGAAAAAGTGATTAGAATTCATACCTTGAATATCTATGTCATACCTGATAGTACAAAGTGGTACTGTTATTAATTGAATTGAAAAAAAATCCACAATATGATAATTCATTATAGAAGAATTACCTGATTAAAAAACAAACAAAACTATGTAATTGTACATGTATTATGTAAAATCTGTTTATGATTGTAGTAAGTCCAGTGATAGTTTTTACACAAATATGTTATGAATGCTTATTGTTGGTATATGATATATAAAAATGTGACCAATCAAATGATTTGCTTTGTCTCTAGAAATGCAAAACTTTGGCTCTGATGTTGCATTCACACACATATATAAAACCATCCAATGCAGCTTTGACAAATGTTCAGAGGGATAAATTAATTAAGAAAAAAACATGAAGATATGGCATAGATCATTTTGATTGCCTTACCCATTTAGCTGCCATGAAAATATCAGTCATATTATGCACAAAATGGCCTTCTCCAACAAAATCAGGTGATCCTGAAACTGATAACACTGAAAACATGACTTATGATATAGTGGATATGGAATCAATGTCTATATAACACATCGGTATCAAAACAATGGGGTGGATTATAAAAGAAAACAGATGTTCGGATTGTCATTGAACACTATTTGTAGGAAATAACAAACTGTTTTTCTCAGTTTGGGCATGTTTTGCATTTCCAATTAGAACATCACTGTTTGCTAATAGGCATTTATACATATGTGTATCGCCGCGGCAAAAGTGTCCAGTTGTCGACTCCTACATGTTGCTCATTGTAGCATATATGATGTATACAAATACCATACATTAGATATGCTACAAGGAGCAACATGTACGAGCCGACAACTGGACCCTTTTGCCGCGGCGGTACACATATATGGATGTACTAAGTTGTGTACTAAGAATGTTTTGATTCTGGAATTCTTAGAATATAAATCTCGGATGATACAAATGTAAACATGTTACTGCACCATCGGGAGTTTACTCATTTATGTCAGCTAGGTGTCTCGTCCTCGATGCACAATTCAGCACAGTAAACACACTCAGTTGGTGTTTGTTTACTACTTCATAATGTCGGTTAACCAGGCTAATTGTGTCTACTTTATTATCAGAAAGCCCTTAAGAGGGAATGTATCATGTAAAACAATGGAACACTGTCTGCTGGTACTTGTATTAGCAGATTGGGACATTGCATTGGCATACTGGAAACTATATAGTCCAGAAATAAAAGAGAGCTATTTTCTTGTACCTCATTTGCTTCTTTGCTTACCCTGAAGGTGCTGTTAATGTTCTAGACTCTGGAGAGGCGTAAGATATGTTATATTAACTTGCTTCTTGTTTTTAAGTTGTAAGTTATGAACCTTATAGACAATACCTTTGGGATTTAGTGAAATTCTGTAATGGCAATTCTCTCATTTTATTGCATTGTGTACTAAGTGAGCCATATATGGATCTTCAATAGATAGTATTAGTATCAAGCAAGCATAATTTTGCTGATAGCTGATATTTCACTTCAACATAATTGTTTTTTCTATTTCAAATTGTTGGACAGATAACAAAAGAACTAAATTAAAAGAACAATCTGATTTTATCAGACTTTCAAAATTTACGGGAATCTTTATTATCCAAATAACCAGCATATCACTATTGTGTTACAACGATACCACATGCTCTATGAGTTGATACAATCTAAGAGTTAAAAGCTCTGGATTTACCAAGTAAATCTACATCAAGCTGAGCTGCATTAACTTGTTCAATTTAGCTTCAAGTTGTCAAGCCAATAACTAGTAGGAAGCTCCATGTTGACTTAGTAAAACCCTGCCGTGACAATGGCCGTGTCAGCAAGACATTTTATTGCCCAGTGGGATGCAGTGAAAGAAAAAATTGAGAGCAATAATGTCATCAGGATGAACATTTGGATTGGATTGATGGTGTTAGGAAATGTCAAAATCAAGAATGTTGTTGGCAGATTCAGAAACCACAGAGGTTAGTGAGGTTTTGATTTTATTTTGATACTTTTTGTGGTCCAGGTAATAAAGTTTCTCTGAAATTTTTTTAAAAAGTTACAAATTTTGAAATGTTTGGTAAGTTTTATTACATAAGCACTGACATATATGGCATGAAATTTTGGGGGATTTCTTGCATTCTAGTGACTAAGTGTTAAATAATTTAAGGCAGCCATTGCAGATACGACTTTCTTGCACTTACATGACGATCTATAGTAATTCAGCTTTCAGTCACTTTATATTACCCCGGGTATATTACAACTCAATCAAATAAAATCCATTAAAATAATATGCACAAAGCGTTATATAAGCTTAGTATCATCATCTGATAAGACTAAAATCCTTCATGGACAAAATTACAAGAAAATTCAGAAAATTTATGAAGCAATGAAATTGAATGCAATTTACATCTGCAGTAAATTATACAAACTGACAACGTAGCTTTCAAGTAAATGAGGTTTTTCTGGTTGCAATATTTAAACTAGTAGACTTCAAAAGGTGTTATGCTTATGCGTCTAATATTGCATGAAAGCCAACTTGGCTCATTCTTATCTCCATTCAGGTTTCCCATTTTACATGGATTAAATCTGCCTTATTGGATTATTGTCACAATCTTGGATAGATTTCATTAGACAGTTACCTTTTATATATGGAGAGCCAATGTGAACGTCTTTGCAAACAAACAGTTGGTAACATATTTCTAGCATTACACATGTAAGCTTTACACAAACATGATCAATCTTTAAATAAGCAGTGTCTATGGAATTGAAATTGATCTTGTGTTTTTAGGTCTATTGAAGTGTAATGTTGGTTGAGAAGATAAATAAATTTACCTATGGTCATTTTTCTGAGTTCATACTTTAAGTTTTTTACAAGACGCAGGTTTTTTAGGAAGGATTCTTCAGGTATCCATTGTTATGTCTGGATTTCAAGGAACTGAAATCATTACTTCAGGTGCATCATAATTTAGGCATCTCCCTTTTCTTATGTTGCTTTAAGCTCAGACAAGTTTCTCACCAAAGGTGTTAAAATGTCTTTCAAAGGACTCCTCATAAATGTTTTATCATCCTTCTCTCTATATATATGTATTTATTTTGCATGGACATAGTCAATCTTTACATATATGTCTTTATACCAACCATAAGCATTCATTCAAGAATAACCATATCTGTCAACTTCTCAAAGTTTCAATATTAATTCTATTGTCTGCATCTATTTCTTTCATCCTCTCAACTGATTATAGACAAGATTAGAAATATTTACAATATTCACATCCAATTTTCTCATCTTCTCTAGTGAAGAGATTCAAATCTCGATATTTTATGATGCTAAACCATTATATAGATGAGTTGGTGCTTTTTTCAGCAGTATTTTATATATCTGAATAAGTGGACCTTGGTACATTGAGTTCCAGTAAGGGACAATGGGTCCCAGGTATCAATCTTTCTATTCTTTATTATTGCCTAAGAAAACAATCAAGTGATTAAGACTTGAAGTATGCAATAAACCGGTATTTGATGCGTAAGTGAAATATTACTTACTTTATGTGAAGAGCATAGAGAGTCAGTTTATTTTTGGAACATGAGATAGATGTGCTGTTGTTGCTGGCAAAGTTTGTAATGGTTCCCTCTTAGTGGATCTGCTGTCTACCACTGCTAGTCTTAATTCATCCTTGAAATGCAATCTTTCTGATGGATCTATTCCATAATAAACTAAAACCATTTGTCTGTGTGTAATGTCTGGCTACATCGCAATACAAGCACAAATTACTTTTTATAGGCTACTTTAGTGCATCAGGAAACTGTCAAATTGATTTTCTTACGGACTTACGGAATTGATGGGTAGAGTTAGGAACTAGCCTTTAAAAACCCCATATCTTTCCAATGTTTTTCAAGTTCACTTTTGAAACAGTTTATAGACAAAGCATTCACTACATGATCAGGTAACTTGTTCCATGCGTCAATCACTCTCTGAGAGAAAAACTCTTGTCTGCATCTGAGGCCCTTGAATAATCCTGGTTTGAAAATCTTCAACTTGCTTCCTCTAGTGGTGCTTGAATCTGCCAACTTGAAAAAGGTGTTCCTATTCACCTGCTCTATTCCATGCATGATCTTGTATGTCTCTATTAAGTCACACCTTAGTCTTCTTGTCTCAAGGGTGTAAAGACCTAGAGAATCCATTCTTTGTTCATAACTTAAGTCCTTCAATTCAGGCACTAACTTGGTTGCTCTACGTTGCACCTTTTCAAGAGCGTTGATATCTTTTTTCATGCCAGGGTTCCAAGCGAGTACACAGTATTCAAGGTGTGGCCTAATATAGGTTCTATAGAGAGTCTGGAAGGCATCTTGATCAAAGTACTTGAATGATCTCTTGATAACCCGCAGGGAGTTCATGGCTTTCTGACTTGCTTTTGAGCACTGGGTACTTGGCTTACAATCGTTGGAGATGAATACGCCCAAGTCTTTTTCACTCTGCACTTCTTCTAATATAACCCCATTCATGGTATAATCTCCTTTTGGATTAGAGCTTCCCAGGTGCATAACTTTGCATTTTGAGGTGTTGAACTTGAGCAGCCATGTTTTGGACCATTCAATTAGTTTCTCCATGTCAGTCTGAAGTTTGTTCACATCATCGTGGGAATTGACGGCTGCGAAGACTTTAGTATCGTCAGCAAACATCTGGGCGTCAGACTGTACGATACCTGGAAGGTCGTTGATGTAGATTATGAACAGCAGCGGCCCTAGTACCGATCCTTGCGGTACTCCACTGGTGACTTCAGCTTCCTCAGACATACCTTTTCTTACCGCTACGTACTGGGTCCTGCCGCAAAGAAAATCCTGGATTTCTATAGATGTATTTCTATGTTCATATTAAAAAAGAAAGGCATTTTTATAGTATTACTAAAACCTTATTTCTTTATACTTCTTAAATACATGTTTTGTATGAATGACCTGTATGAATGAATATTTCAACTTAGCTGTAAAATAAATGTATAACAATCTTCATCATTTTTTTTTTGTTGGGTGAGAAACAGTGTTGTTCTGAAAAAAATCTGTAATAACAATTGTTTCACATTTTATGTTATGACAAACAAATTGTAAACAAATACTATATTTTAAAGTGTTCAATACCATGCCATATTTTGGTCTTCAAACCTGTTTTAGTACAAATCGGATGCAAAATGATTTAAATTTTAGTAACTGTTGTATCAAATATTTGATATACAAGAAAAGTGTTCAAGCTGGCCACGTTCATCTTCTGATGTCAATGTCAAATTCATCGTTTAACTGTTGAATTGTGTAACAGTATCTATTGAATCTGCCCGTAATACTATACCTACATCTTTATTATTATAATAATTCAGTCACTGTTTAGATCAAAAATCAGTTGAAATATGACACATAACATTTCTAGCAAAATGTAAGAAGAAAATTTGCTTGTACCATACAATTTTGCTATTTATTTTATATATTTGATTGTAATGATCAATAACTAAGCATCTATTTTTCTTTGTAAAAACATCATGAAGTATACAAAATATAAAACATTATATCTATATTTTGTGAATTTGCTTCTTTTTCAAAAATGAAAATCTTGTTTGATATTCTGTGATGATAGTAAGTCCGATTGTGTTATACAATCAATATATTAATATCAGAGCAACTGAGTACAGAATTGATTGACCTCAAGATACTGTTATATTAGGTGGTGATTTACTCTGACAATTCAATGTTATCAACCCTTTTCCTTCAAGATTTTTTCATAAACCATATCCTATAACTCTAAATTGTACACCAATTCTGAGAATTATATAAAACCTGTCAGGCTGAAGTCATTGATACTGGGATAAATGGGGTTAATGCTTCAAATTGCATTTATTTGCTTGTAAGGATGTCTGTATAGGTTTAAATACTGAGTACTGGTTTTCTGAGAACTTTGTTTTGTTGAACTGAGATTGCGTGCAAGTAATGATCGGATATTCACCTTTACGTAGCATTGGCAGCAAAACATTGGGATGATAAAAGATGCTTTTTTTAATTAATAGTTAATTGTATATCCAATGTGGAAGTGCTCTAGATTGCAAGTTCACCTTTACAAGAATTGAAATGATAATAAAACATTTGGATGAAAATGTGGTCATGGATTTAAAGTAATATTTTTCTTTTTCAAATGAAGGACCATCCCCTATAGCAATTCTGAAAGTTCCCTTCACATAGGTTGAGGTAATTTGATGCCACAAGCAAATTATGTGAAAAGGACTTATAGAAAACTAGGATTTAATTTTGATAAATTAAATTATTTGTCCACATCTCTGAAACAAAACATAGTTTGGACATGAAAATTAATGAAAACCATGAGCTTTTTGTGATGAAAATTTGATTCTGAAAAGTGGAATTAGAGTAGAAAAAGTGATTAGAATTCACACCTTCAATATCTATGTCATATCTGATAGTACAAAGTGGCACTGTAATTAATTGAATTGAAAAAAACAATATGATAATTAATTATAGTAGAACTACCTGATTAAAAAAACAGACAATGTAATTGTACATGTATTATGTAAATTCTGTTACATCTGTTTATGATTGTAGTAAGTCCAGTGATAGTTTTTACACAAACATATTGTGAATGCTTATTGTTGGTATATGATATATAAAATGTGACCAATCAAATGATATGCTTTGCCTCTAGAAATGCAAAACTTTGGCTCTGATGTTGCATCTATATATAAAGCCATCCAATGCAGCTTTGACAAATGTTCAGAGGGATAAATTAATTAAGAAAAAAACCATGACTATGAAGATAAGCA
>JXSR01S021952.1:33545-43914 GCA_000969725.1 Ophiothrix spiculata | reverse complement strand
CAGTTTTAAAGGATTTATAATGTGGGGTATATGGTATATTATTACCCCTGCAAACTGTTGTCAGTATTTATGCATATTAATGAGCTCATTTGCATCTATAGATAGACATTTAATACTTTAAAGTACATTAAAACTATATAATAGATTATTAGATAACTAAGTGTAGCTGTACTAAATATTTTGAAGCTCACCTTCCTTTTATTTCATTTAGAAAAAATCTGAAGTTATTCTTATTTTTTACAGCTCAGTTTAGACTATGGTCGCAATACTTTGTACGAACAGACACGAACAGTGTTTGTCCGTCTAGAAGGACCACGGGTAACAAGCGACGCCCTCGCTGCTCACTTAGCTCACTGTCCGTGATCCTTCTAGATGGACTAAACAATGTTCGTAACTGTTTGTACCAAGTATTGTGACCATAGTCTAAATAATCGCCAGTTTTTTCAGTATATTTATTCATCATATATACTTGCTTGCAGGTGAAGATGGCATATTCCGTCCAAAACTTTCTCTAGAAAGACCCACATACATCCCTCCAAATGCCAGAATAAAATCCAGAGGTATGTATGGGTCAGTTTATAGTTCTTTCAAGCTACCAAATATTTTGTGCAACAAGTTTTTGTTATTACATTAATTCCAATACATCTTCTAATCAATACCAGATGCTTGGTGTTATAAACCACCTGACATTTGACATCAAACATAAAATACAAGTATGATATTAATATTTCATCACCAAGCCTCCGTTATTGGTGGAAAATACATTGGAATTATATATCAGATTATAAGATAACAAAGACTTATTGACCAAAATACATTTAGAAAATCAAAAGAACAATAAACTTGGGGCTAGCCTAATGGGCTCTATTCAGAATAAGCTCAGTATTTTGTAGGCTGTCATTTTGTAAATGCTTATTTTAGTTCCGAGTCAGATGTGATCTTTTGGTCACTAAATCTGATTTCCCCAAATTGATCTTCAGGGTAGTTCAAACTGTTGGTCAATGTAATATTATAATTGATTTATACTCGGAAATACAATAGTAAATGGATTGCTTCCAATTTGAAAGTCGCAGGATAACCTTTGAGCATGCTTATTTGTTCGGACATGTATTACCTTTGCAAACTGTTGATGGTATTTAAGCATAAATTATGATAATTATAACTCATTTGCATATTTGTTCTGATTGGCTAATTAACAAAAAGGTGAAACTTGACCAGAAGGCAAAAAACAATTTTAATTTGATTTTATATTTTTGCAGTGGTGGGGACATGTATTACCCATGTAGACTGTTGGCGGTATTTTGTTCTGATTGGCTGTTTTTAAAAGCTGAACCTTGATTGTAATGCAATGTCTCATATTTGACATCATTTAACCCTTTGTGCACCAATGGCAACTAGAATTGCCAATCAATCATATCTGAAAGTTCCTGATTTGGCTAAAGTATTCATTAAGATAATTGCCCATTTAATTGAAGGATTAGTAAAGATATTATTGAAACGCTATCCATGTCAATAAAGGAAGTGCAATATTAGTATACATCAATTATTGATGTAGTCAATAGAGCTATTGATCTACATCATTATTCAATAAATAAGTCAATGGACTTGTCAATTAGATAGTGGACTTGTATTAATAATTGACTATTGTTTGATAATGGATAATGTTACTCTGAAACAAGACACAGGATTAAGAATCTTCAAAACTTCCCAGTTTTAAAGGATTTATAATGTGGGGTATATGGTATATTATTACCCCTGCAAACTGTTGTCAGTATTTATGCATATTAATGAGCTCATTTGCATAATTGTTGTGATTTGTTACATAGTATACAAATATCGACTGCTTTCGAGGGCAATAGTAAAAACTATTGCCCCGTAGTGATCTTGAGAGTATTTCCAATCATTATCTGAGATAAGTAAGCCATACTTATCTCAGATCATTGTTGTGTAAAGCTTTGCCTGTACTTTGATATTATCCATCAGGCTGAATGATTGCATCCGATTCACAATCACGAGGCCTAAACATCTTCTGATTTGGCATATGCTTCATGTGAAAGATTTGGGACGACCAGTTAGGATTTTGTTTTAAAGTATAATTTCTCTGAAATTGACAGTGCGTGGCACCATACACTAGGAAAGTTAATCTAATGAAGTGTACTTTATTTTCAGATGAGAGAAAAGATTCCACTTCCTCAAATTCCCCGGAAGAGAAGCCAAAAAGACGCCCACCACCTAAGAAAAAGGAGTCACGTGACATCCCAGGTCCATCTCGACAGGATGCAAATGGGACTTCATCTAAGAAAGTATTGTCCTCAGGATTTCAAGCTGAAGGAAATGGGACTAGTAGTAGATTGCCTTCTTCTGAAAGTGACATGATGCATGGTGCTGCAGGACAGTCTGCAGCTTCTAGATCTTCATCGGGAAATGTTCACGGGAACTTAATCCAGCCCGAAACGAGAGAAACAGTACATAGAAGTCGCCCATGTCCATCTGGCCATGTGACACCACCAGATGAAGAGTATGCTAGAGTCATCAATTACAAGGGTGTTATAATTGATGACCCAGAGTCTGGAGTGGATTCTTCAGTGTCAGCTGCCTTCTTTTCTTCTCCCGATGTTGAAGCCCCTGAACCAGTTTCGTGCCCTCCATTACCAGAACCAAAAAATAATGTAGTTATAAGTGAAAGTAACCAAACAACAGCACTAGGAGCCAAGTTTGAAGATGGTGCTTGCAGATCTGGAGGTGGATGTGGAAATGATAGCAGCCTGATTTCTTACCAGTTAGCTGGTTAGTAATATAACTTGTCTCAATAAGGCTAAAAAATGATTTGCTTGTCTCATGTCCCTTGGCAATTTTAAAATCCAATGCAGTATGAAGGGGTTTTATTTTATTTTTTATTTTATTTAAACTTAATATTTATCCTGTGATTTTTAATGATTTCATCAAATTTCTTAACTTTTTCACTCCGGAATAAAAATTTCACCTTCCGTCATATTTCGACGGAAAGCTGCTCTGAGCGGTTCACAGAGACCTAACTTTATGATAGCATACGATAATTGTAGTGCACCAGGGTTGTTCTCTTTGCTAATAAAAATGATGGCGCGAGATAGCTTTGCTTGCTGAAAATTTTTTGACCAGTTTGGGCTTGTAGTTTTTTTTAGAGCTTTTTCAAAAAATGGCGTCAAAGTAGAAATTACGGCAAATTGTGCACGATTTTGTGAGCTGCTGTGAGCGACTTGCTGGAGTGAAGGAGTTAATACAAATATATATCTTGGATGTACATTTTAGTCTTCTCATACAACATATACATCTTTTGGATTTCTGAAAGAAAAGGTGACTTACTGCGGAGATGTTTTTGCCAATTGAATTGAAAATAAAAAAGAAACTCTTGAAATGAAATTCAAATTCAGCATTTTGACCATCTGATACTTGCAGTAAAAATCCAACACATGCCTGGGACGTGAGACAAACAGTCATATTTTTGGCCTAACTTGACCATGTTGACTCAAAGCAGACTTGACTCAACATTTAAAGATTTGAGAGTTAATTGAATGTACCTGTTTGTGATGACTCAATCAAGCGTTGACCTGAGCATGAGGCATGACTTAATTAAGACCCAAGAATTTATAATAATATGACTTGAAAATTCATGCCTGAGATTCCAAGGATTTTACTTGACTCAAGAATTGATCTCCAATGACTCGACTCAATTCTGGACTAGAGATATACAATTCAATGTGTCATATTGACGTAGTGGTGTGCACCTTAATTCTACTGCTCATGTATATGGGGAGTCTCAATATGTCAGTGTAGTAATAAAACCTACATTAATATCTATGATGCTTTATGAGTGACAAATCAAAAATATAACTCACAACTGTACCTTGGCATGGTAATATAGTAATTTGACCAAAAATGTGGCTATTGAGTCAGTCAAGCCCTATTGCTTCTGAATGCACAATTTTGCTGAAAAATGTAAGATGCATATTGCAGTTTGCATTGTAGTCAATTAATATAGCGCGCAACCAGAACACAGAGCGGGGTCACTACACGCACTCCCACAGTGTCGGCATAGCGCCACCCCCTAAACTTGGCTGAATTTGTTGGGTGCAAAACGGGACGTTTTCTATCTGTCCTCTCTTTAATCTATGCTCACAACTTTGTAGCTTTTGCCATCTTGGCTGATGGCTTGATCACAAGTGTCTTGGTTCACTGCTACTCCTGGGAAACATAAGGGGTTTTCTCAGAGATGCAAAATCTCCATTGATTTTCTTAAAAATTTAGTATTTGGTAGATTTATTTGTGCTGATCAAGAATCTAAAATCAAAAATTTAGGTCACCATGCTCGTTTTTGAGATACAGGCATTTCAAAAAGTACATATTTCCCCCCATAATCATCTGATTTACCATACAAAGTATAGGGAAAGCTCCAAAAAGTCGATCGTTATGTACTTGTAAAATAGTAAATGCTACATTTATTTTCTTATTGCTCGCGCCTGCGCGCTATATAGTATTTACTTCTGAGATGTCAATGGGGAAATTTCGGATTTGAAAGAAAGCCTGAAAATATTTAATACCGACCGACTTCAGTTGAGTTGTATTGATCTCAGTAGCAATAGGAATATTCAAGGTATGACAACCTGTAATAAAGAAAATATAAAAGTTGAGTTCTGTCTTCAAAATTGTGTAGTATTGAGCACAAAGTGGTTTCATTTTCTCGGTAGAGGATGACATTGCACATGCGTAATCTTGAAAATGTGATCCCTTACCTACCTCACTGAGCTATATACCTGGACGGGAGAAACTCTGCATACATTACAATGCATGTATGGTTCGCAAACACTTGTATAGTATAAAAAAAAGGCTAAAATACAACTGTATCAACAGTTTTAATATAACAGCCATTGCAACACCATTTCCTCACAAGTAACACCTCTTACAATCTTATTGCGTGAGCCACATTGGTATTTGGCACCAAATTGTGCCTTGTTTTTTACATATGTTAAAGCACTTTTTGCGCACTTCAAAATACTGAAATAAAAAAATAGGGTCACCATATTAGTTTTCAAGAAAAATGACAAAAACGGGCATTTTCCAATAAAATTTGATTACTTTGATGGCACATCTGTGTCTGCATAAATTCCCGCGTATATATTACGCCACGATGCGACGCTTGATTAAACAAGCGCGTTAGTAAAGCATGCGTTCAGTGTGCATTGAAATTTGCGCATACAAAACAAATGCAAAGATTGTTTTTGATTTTTTACTTTTTATGACAAAAATTGTTATCCCACAGTCGTAAGCAACTGCATCTCTGAGAAAAACCCTTAATAGTAGACTCTTCTACAGGGTTCTGATGTTATGTTACTGGCAGATAATCATATATACATGTAATCTAGAGTGTAGCCTTCATAGCGGTTGATAACTTTGGCTCCCTTCTTACTTCCTGTTGAGAATTTAAACTTTGTCCCAGTCTAGCTCTCATAGATTTCCCATAGTAAAAACATTTTAGAAGTGCACACAGAAGAGCATCGACCATGAAACAGCATAAGTTAGCTATTACAGACCGTTTTGCCATGGAAAATCATATAATACATTAATGAATATATAGTCCAGAGATGCCAAGTAGTACGATTTTCCTGTATTACGTATGGAAAATCCATGCAAATACGGAAATACAATTTGTGGCCTTTAGAGTATGAATTACGTAAAAGAACAATCAAAGGTAAATAAACGACTGCAGAGAGAGATTACGCTCTACTATTTTCATAGCTGAACTAACGTGCTTATCTTTGGGGTGATTGGGTGATGTTATGTACATCGATATGCATTTAGCTCTGGCGTTGGCCAATCAAAATGGACTTTACAGAACTGTTGAGTCGATTTAAAGCTGCTGTATTTGCATGGCAATAATGACACGTGGCTTGTAAACACAGAAACCAGAGTTGTTCGAAATATTTGTCGATTTATCATACATTGTAAGTATTAGGCTTATTGGTTTTCAAAACATGTGCAATAAGCTTGGATAACAGTTTTTAAACTTTGGTCTAAGATTTTTAAGTGATATTTGACATATCCAAAAATACGGATTTGTATGGCAAAATACAGTTTTTTGACTCTCTTGAGTACAGTTTTCTGAGTTTTGAAGTTGGCATCTCTGATAGTCTAACACAATCACATATATGGTATTTTTCATAGGTTTTCAGTTCAGTGAAATAGTTGCAGTCATAGCAGAAGGCTTAGACCTATATACATACCCAAGGTTCCTCAAATACCTCGGCATCCAGGTACAAAAGGCAGAAGACTGCACTAGAAACTTCAGATGGTATGTCAAGGCTGTGCTTCAACAGTGGTGGAGAGAAGACAGGAAAGCATGCATTGGAATTGTCTTAGATGCTTTGAAGAAATCAGGTAATGGTAACCTCAGGGAAGAGATTATCAAGAAGTTTTGTAAATTAGGTTAGAACCATAGATTTAGATGTACCAGACTCGGTGCTATTTTTGTCTCGCCAAGTGGAATATTTTTTTTACTAATTAGGCAAAAAAGAGACCCTGTCTTAGGCCTAAAACCTAAAGGTATATTGACTATAGCCAAACCGCTATGTGCTATGCAGAATTTTACTGCATATTTAGGTCAATATTTTTTTTTGCCACTCAATAAAATTAAAAAAAAGTAAGAAGTGCAGTTAAAGTGTCTGGTTCATGATAGATCTGATTGAAATTTGCTGGTAAAAATTGGCATGAATGATATTTTATCGATGTAGAACCGATTTTTGAAATAATAATTGGGGATCACCGGACTCATTTTTGCATGCAAGTCAGTTTAAATATAGCATTTTGGGAAAAAAATAGTACAGGGTCTATGGGAAATGTGGCAAAAGTCACATTTTTAGTATTGATCAGAAATCTTTCCATTAACATTTGGTATCAATTTTTCACAAAATGTTGTTGTTTCAATTAATAAAATAAAAAGGGTCACCTATTTTTCACAAAAAATGAAAGATGTGACATATTTTGGCTTCAAAACACTATTCTGCATATACTACGCATACGTGTAGCTGTTAAGTGCGTACCAGTATGCATGGACCAGACATTTTTTTAACCCTATGTGAGCATGAAGCTTAGACAAAATGTTTTTTTTTGCGGGGGGAGGGGGGGCTAATGCATCAGATCTTTTTGTAATGCATGATCATTGAAAATATGTTTTCTTGTTTTACCCCCACTTTAGTGCAGCATGTAGTATTGGGGAGTTTTCTGATGTGCTGGAAGGTGTTTTGGGTCAGGATGCAATGAAGTGAATTTTCCTAATTTAAGGCGTCTGGTCCACGAGTACTGGTATGCTCTTGTTTTGATTTCGCAAGTACAACAACACGCATGCGTAGTTTACACAGAATAAAGTTTTGAAGCCAAAAAGTGTCACATTTTGTCACTTTTCATGATAAATTGGTTGGTGACCCCCACTTTTTATTTTGTTAATTGAAAGAGCATACTTTTGCGCAAATTTTGTGAAAAAATTGACACAAAATTTCAGTGGGACGTTTTTGAATCAACTCTTAATAATGTCACTTTTGCCACATTTCCCATAGACCACTGTACTAATTTTTCCCCAAAAGCCCCAAAAATGCTATCTTAAAACCAACTCGCATGCAAAAACGAGTCCAGTGACCCCCAATTTGTATTTTAAAAATCGGTTCTACATCGATAAAATATTATTCATGCTGATTTTTACCAGCAAATTTCAGTCATACCCATCATGTGTCTTAAGGCCCATGGCTCACAACATCATTACACTTGGTATGTGGTGTATGCATCTGGTATCCCCCTCACATCTATGGCATTTACTAGTCTCTACAAAACTTCTACAAACTTGGGACAAGTTTTAGTACATATTTACTAAACCAAACAGCATTATATTTATTTCGTTTAACATGACAGTAAACTCAATAGATGAGTTATTTTAAATAACTAGCATAGAAAATGTTTGACATTGTTTTAGACATTTGAATACTTTATAATTTTGGTTGTTCGGCATAACAAAAAGCTCAAGAGATGAAGTTAATTCAAGATCTAGCTAATTTAGCTAATTCTAGACATTTTTAGTATACTTAGGTTAGTTTCAGAAAACTTTGGTACAATCAAGGGAATCAATTCACATGTTACCAATGTACAAGTATTATTTTTTATTCTGCTTGAGGGAAGAAACTATTGAAGCTAAATCTGTTAATGTCCACGGGCAACAAAACAGTGCGGGATAGGATATGATTTCTAAGTAGGCGGCACATATATATTACATAAAAGATGTCATCAGTTCTAAAAATGTCTCAGGGAGGCAATCTCCTGGACATGTATCTGATGAAGGAAACTGGGGCGGTGAAGAAATATATATTTTATTTTTTAGAAACGCGATCAAATTTACATTTTTGGGATGTATTTTTGGGATGGAGGGTTACCGGAAACAAACATATTATTTTACTTTGGCCTTGAATGTGCTTGCTGGGACCCAAGTAAGTACTAGCCAAAGAAGTTAAAAATGGGAATTTGCTTGCCACCATTTTATTGTTTCTTCGGTTTCAACATAGGTACTCCTACTTTGGGTACATACATTTTGGCAATAAAAATGAAATTTGCCAAATTTTGTTCCAAATCTGATGATATCATTTAAAGCAATACTATAAGATTTTGATTACAAATTTTTTGTAGTAAAAACAGCATAAAATTGAAGAATGTTACTATCTAAAAGCGTTTTCAAGTGTAGTTTGTGAAAAAAATTGTTTTGCCACCAAAGATGGACAAAAAGCTCATGCATGCTTTCCTTTACTAATACATGTGGAATTAAATTTGGGATCCCAAATTTAATTCAACAAATGGCCATAACAGAAAAAGTACGCATCTTTGAGCCTTATTGTTTGGAGGGTATTCATATCTACCAAAACCTAACCCAATAAGCCAAAAAAAATCAAAAGTCATGGGTGACAGGGGGCACCTCATTTTTAACACTTTATAGTATTGCTTTAATGTGATGAACTTTCTTTGAATTAAGTCTATTGTAATTTCTATTGGAATAGCTCTCAAGTTATTGTTCCAATATCAGTTACACATATCAGTTACACATCAAGATGTATTATTCCCAACAAACTGTTTCATTTTGTGTCGCATATTCTTAGTGTTTAAGGTCCAAAACATCAAAGACTTGTGCCTAGTCCTGGCACCATGACTTTCCTCAGTTTTTACTTAGTGTCATGGAAAATGGTATGTAGTAAACTGCCATTTAAGCTTGCCTATATAGACCATTTTGGGACTAAGTCCACACCACAAATACAGTCAAAATATTGAAGCTTTTACAAATTTTATAATCAGTATGCTCCCTGAGAGTCTTGTGCATCTAAGGATTGGTGATTTGTTAACATTTGGAATCAAAATGTGTGATTTTAGGGACCAAAATTTCCCCTGTGTGCTACACATTGTTTCATTGTTCGGTTTAAACTATTAAAAGATGTTGCCTATGCTAAGAGGAATTTTTCAAGTTTTTTATTTTTCAAATATTTCATGTCAAAACTTAGAAAGCTTAAATGGCAGTTTTACTACATAGCATTTTCCATGACTTGATATAGAGTCAAGTCATGGTGTCAGGACTACTTGTGCCCTGCACTGCCCGAAAAATGCTGGTAACTGGCTTGTCCAGTGATGAAAATCTATGCAATATGTTTACTGAAAATTATTGCTGAAATAACAAATGACTGAAATAGTGAAATAGATATATTGTACGTACTCTAAAGTGCTTGTAGATATATGTTGCGTTGCAAATTTTGTTACAATATATTGTTATAATAATTAATATGTACTTTTTTACTCTTTGATTATTGATTATTTATATTACCATTGACGGGTGATTTGGGTAAATTTTGGAGGCAGAAAAGTAACTCCTCCCAGGTTTTGGATTTAAAATTATGACTGATGTACTCAGACATTAGAGTTTGAATTATATTGTTTAATTTCAGGAAGTTTTTGAAAAAATCCCTGTACAAAAGTAAGGGAAGTTGTTATTTTCAGGAAATTTCAGGATGATTTGTTAGTACTTGTCCTCATCCTTGTATTCTATTTTATTAAAATTGATGTTAAACATACTTAAAAAGGATTTAATAAGTTCAGTTTTTCTTCTTGGAGAAGAAATCATGTCTAAATATTTATGGTGTTGTGTTTGTATTTTAAGCTTTGTAGTGAAACTCTGAAATCTGTAATCACTGAAATGGTATCAGCTAGAAATAAGGTAATCTGGTGACAAAAATATATTTGATTTTTAAAGAAGAGTAGCTCTTATAAAAAAGCTGTAGCTATATATGTTACTTTATCAGGAAATTCTTCTAAGGCC